>JAUZNJ010065110.1:0-26875 GCA_034780135.1 Jordanella pulchra
GACCACAAGCCGGATTCGAACCTGGGTCGCCCGCGTCGAGGACTAAGGCCTCCATACATGGGTTGTGCACGCTAACCCCTGCGCCACCTGCACACCCTTTAGTCTGATTTCTGACCCTACTGATTGAAGTGTTGCAGTTGAAGCTAAGATGTATCTGGCAGACATTGATTTTTAGGTAATTTGGGTAAAACTGTTAAAATCATAATGGTAGTTTTCTATTCTTAACAGACAGGAATAGCGTGGTCTTCTACTGCCGTAGTGTGATGTGCATTATGAACTGTTAACGCTAACCCTATCCTAACCCTTCCCAACCCTTTAAACCAGTCTGCAACCAACTACCACTCATGGGTTTTTCTTCTTTTTATGTTCTTAACTGTAAACCAAATAAATGGTTGTTGAGGAAAATCGCCGCAGATTAGTGGTTTAAAAATTGTTCAGAGTAACTTGTCTGTAACACTGAGCATTCCAAGTTGTTTATGTATATTCCCTTTTCCTCTTTTTTATTGTTTTTTCAGGATCTCAGTCAAATTGTTTACCTTGGAAAAGGCACCTTCACTGACTGTGCTCTTAGAAGGATGTCACAGGAGATACTGCAAGCACCTTCAGAAACCCCACTCAACCGTTTTGCTGTTGTAATCACTGATGGCCATGTGACTGGAAATCCGTGTGGGGGTATCAAGATGTCGGCAGAGGAAGCTCGTGATAAGGAGATAAAGATATTTTCTGTGGCAGCGTCAGCACAAATTGAAGAGGTCGGATTGAGGGACATTGCAAACACGCCGGCATCGGTCTACAGGGATGACTTCTTGGCTGTGAACCTTACCACAGGCCGACCTGTCATAGAGACTTCGACAATAGACCGCATCATCGAGACAATGGTAATGCTCAAACGTGCGCTCACATATTAAACTTCCTTTTTGACACAGGTAATTTCATTTTTCTTTCTTTTTTTCTTTCAGAGACATATGGCATTTGTAAAGGTAGGACCCAAATATTATCACTAGTACCAAGTATAAAATGAATATCTATATTGGACTGAAACTGGGTCAGTTTTATCCTTATTGACTGTTTCTCTTCCTTAGTGTTATAATGTGTCCTGTCGGGAGATAGAGGGCCCACCTGGTCCAAAAGGATACAGAGGACAGAAAGTGAGTTTTACATTAACATATAATGTACATGTAATAATCTAAACATATATAAAACCCTTCTCATTTATTGATGCTCTATTTTGCTGACCACAGGGAGCTAAGGGAGACAATGGTGAAGCAGGCCTTAAAGGAGAAAAAGGTCGCCCAGGAGACCCCGGCATTGAAGGTCCTATCGGTCAGCCTGGTTCCAAGGTACAAAGTTCTCAATGATCAGATTAATTAAGCACTGACTAGCACTACAGTTGACTCAAATGGTTCATCTTTTCCTATATTTGCAGGGTGAACCAGGTCCAAAAGGGGACAAGGTGAGACTGAGACTTTAAATCAGTTTTGTGGGAATCCAAACACCTTCTTGCCCTAATGAAGATGTTCAAGTTACAGACTGTTGATCTTGATAACATTTAGGATGAAAATAAGAGGTAATTGTGGTTGATTACTTTTTTCTATCTTTCTGAACTCAGGGAGAGCTTGGAACTCAGGGGAAAAAGGTAAGTTATTTTGGAAGATTCATATTCGTTCCTATCAGTGCTGGGTTCAAACCTATTTTCTCAATTTGTGCTCCTTTCTTGTCAACAGGGTGTGGCTGGTTTTCCAGGACGTAACGGAACAGATGGACAAAAGGTGATCATAGAACTTTTGTTCTGTGATTTGCAGTGATTATGATCTCTGAAAATTATTGATAGGACTCTTTTATTATGAAAATTTAAAACAATCTTCTCCTCCTTCTAGGGCAAAATTGGACGGATTGGTGCTCCAGGTTGCAAAGGAGACCCAGGAGACAGAGTATGAGACTTTGCATCACATAATGCCATTAGAGCATCTCTTCTCCGCATTTTAGTCTATTTATGAACAGGATCAAATTGTTTTCAGGGTCCTGATGGTCACCCCGGAGACGCTGGTGATCCAGGTCCACCAGGTACTGCTGGAGAGAAGGTACGTCCAGTTTCAACATTTTTTCTATTAAAGCCTTACTCTCTCTACTGTACGACCCACAGTTAAACCTATCTCTTTTCTAGGGTGACCCTGGGCGCCCAGGAAGAGATGGTCCTCCTGGCACAGATGGTGAACGTGGACCAAAGGTAAGCAAGAAACTGATTGTGAAATCAGATATTCTCCTTGATGAAATTGTCAATGTTGCAGCTAAATTGTTAAACTCCATCGTTTGAACTGCAGGGAGAGCCAGGAAGTCCTGGATCACCTGGCGAACCTGGAGCTAAAGGAAACCCTGTAAGAAGCTTCGGACAATTTGTCTGATCAAATATAAACCGTCACACACTATGTATGGTTGATCTGTATGTTTTCTTTACTAGGGAGAACCTGGAAAACCAGGAGGACGAGGCGAGGGGGTAAGAATATCAGATTCAGTTATGTTTAATGTTGTGACAAATATTCTGTCTTTGTGCAGCCTTATGGCCTTTACTGTTTTTGTTTTCTAGGGCAGAAAAGGAGACTCTGGGCCCAAAGGAGAACCTGGACCAGATGGTGTAAAGGGAAAAAGGGTAAGAGTATATGTTGTCATTGGTAAGAACCTTTTATGTCTTTAAATCTGCTCCATCAAGCAAAACATAAATTTAATTTTCTCTCAGGGTGAAACGGGTCCAGAAGGGGCGAGAGGAAACCCAGGTGAAAAAGGAAACAAAGGTGCAAAGGTAGAAATTACCTATTTTCTAACATTAATAATGTCTGATCAGCAGTATCTTAAATATACTTTTAAGCTTAATTCCAATACAATCTCCATCGTTTTTTATCTAAAAAGGGAGACATTGGTTTACCAGGACCTAGAGGACCAGAAGGACCAAAAGGAACCCCTGGACAAAAAGTTGGTTAAAAGTCACATTGAGGAATCATTTTAAAAAGTCCCATAAAACTAGCTGCTTCTTTGACACTGTTTGAATTTTAGGGTTCCGATGGAGACCCCGGTGAAGTTGGACCAAGGGGAGAACCCGGACAGCGAGGACCAAAGGTCAGACTTAATAGATATGTCTTTGTGTCCACAATAATGCTATTTTCAGTTTATCACAAATTGTATGTCACTTTCTTGACAGGGAGACCCTGGGAGGCCTGGCTTTAGTTATCCTGGATCAAGAGGAGATCCTGTAAAAAACATTGTCACAAATCTTCAAATCTTCTTTCTCTGACTAATAGATTTAGCTGACCTGAAACATGTGTGTCTATCTTTAGGGTGAAAAAGGAAACAAGGGCAATCGTGGACCCCGTGGCAGCAGAGGAGACTGTGGTCAGAAAGGAGATCCTGGAAATAAAGGAACTCCAGGAGAGCCAGTCAGTAACTTCATTGATATAAAAATCGATTCTGTTTCACTTGACATTCTAATCAAGTCGATTCTTTGCATTTAACAGGGTGACCCTGGGCCCACAGGGGAGCCTGGGTCAAGAGGAGAAAAAGGAGACCCTGGTCCTAAAGTAAGTCATCAAATAACAGTAGTTAGATTTATCTGATCACAGTATATTTCTTAACAAACCAGAGAGCCCCAAGTTAACCCTATGCTGTCTTTTCCTTCAGGGAGGTCCAGGCCCAGAGGGGGATCCTGGACTCACGGTAAGAAAACATGGTCTAATCACAGTTTCATCAATAAAACACAAACCCAGGAGGTTTTAGAGGTCATGATTTTGTGTCTTCGTGCAGGAATGTGATGTCATGAATTACATCAGAGAGACCTGTGGATGCTGCGGTGCGTTAAATTCTTAGTTCACAACCACCTAAAGCCTCTTTATTTAAGAGTTTTTGGTTTTTTAATTAAATTCTTTTTTTTTATCTTCAGACTGCGAGAAACGCTGTGGAGCCTTGGATATCGTCTTTGTTATTGATAGCTCAGAATCTGTGGGTCTCACCAACTTCACCTTGGAAAAGAACTTTGTCATCAACACCATCAATAGACTGGGATCTTTTGCCAATGACCCTATGTCTGAAACAGGTTCAAAATGTCAAATTGCAATGCTTTAACCTCCAAAAGGAATACCAGTTTCAGCACTCTAATCTAATCTAAACCCTCCTACTTTCACAGGCACAAGGGTTGGAGTTGTACAGTACAGTCACGACGAGACCTTCGAATCAATCAAAATCAACGATGAAAAAATCAACTCATTGTCGGCTTTCAAGGTTTCGTAAACACTGGAATAAATACTGAAATGTACATTAGAGAAAAGTTTGTTTCTGGTTTGAGGCACAGGTGGCTCCTTCATCCTATTAGCCTCATATGCCTTTTTTATTTATTGTTTTAAACACTTTTAAAACATCTAAAACAGAGAAAGTGAGCCCTGTGCTTAAAAACCACAACTGTATAATACTGGGTGTCTCTAACTGAAAATTCCTATTAATTTAGATAAATAAATGCTGTAATGATTGCACTAAATTGTCACATTTTAAGACCCTGATTAAACAGTTATAGCGATTTGTTATGAAGTTATTTTAAATAGAAGAACATATACTTCATAAACTGTTCTTTTAGTCATCCAATATATTTGGATAAAGTTCACTGAAACTATACAGATATTGATCTGAATGATCAATATAATCAAGTACCAACGTGACTTCTTTATTAAACAAGCCCTTAAGTTAAAGTTCAGAAATGTTGTGGCAGGTAGACACTAGATAGCTTTTTATTCTTTTTTTTATCCCCAACTCTTTAAACACATTCATTAAACTTGCCCTCGTCCTTTTTTTGTTCAGGAAGCTGTGAAGGGACTGAAGTGGATCGCAGGAGGAACTTGGACTCCATCTGCTCTAAAGTATGCCTATGACAATCTCATCAGAGACTCCCGCAGAGCCAAAGCCAATGTCACAGTTGTCGTCATCACGGATGGACGCTATGACCCAAGAGATAATGTTGAAAATTTAAAGGCTCTTTGCAAGTGAGACAGATGCTCTATTTGTTGTTTTAATCTTTTGTTTATTTTGGATAAGAAGTTCATAAAAATGCAAAAAAAAAAGTACAATCTAAAGTTTGTATTTGTTTTGTGTGTGCTAATTCACGGAAAACAGCAAACCCAATGTTGATGTGACTGCCATCGGTATTGGAGACATGTTTCAGCAGCCCGAGGAGAATGAGAGTCTGAAAAACATTGCCTGCGATAAGACAGACAAAGTGATGGGAATGAGACGGTTTGCTGATCTTGTGGCAGAGGAGTTCATTGACAAGATTGAAACCGTGCTCTGCCCCGGTAAAATCATAAAATAGACAAATGCTGTATTTACTGCAGGTTTGTTTTAAGAGTTGTTAATAAATTATCTTACTTTTTCTTTGTCAGATCCTGTCATTGTATGTCCTGATCTTCCCTGTAAATCAGGTAAGACTGCATTTATTTGATGCTTATACAGTAGGCATGGAGAACCCCTGTTTTTCATGCCGGGCTTGTGTGCAGGGAGGCCTCAAGCTGAACTTTATTTGATGGCGCTATTTCAATTTACAGAATGGAATCTAAGGATTATATAGATGTATTACATATAAACAGTATAAAGTCAAGTGTTTTATCATCTTGATAATTATGGCTTAAAACTAATTAAAAAAACTTAGTTTCTCAGGCTATTTTAACCAATATAAAAAAATAACATCTATTCTAGATGGACTCTATGTACAACTCCACTACTTCCTGAACTTAATGCACCTCCTTTGTTTCCTGTCTTTCATTGATGAATGAATTGATGTTTCATAACAACGATGTAGACAGATAACAGAGAAGCTTCCTTAAGTTCAGGAAGTAGTGGAGTGGTGCAGCCAATTCATTTGGCCTAGATAATCATAAGAAATACTGCTGACTTAGATGTACGACAGGCAGTTTCTGGTTTGTCCCACAAGGATAGTGACGAATTAATGGTCATGGGGGATGGTTGTGGACTGAGTGTTTTATTGAAGCATTAGTGGACAGTAATGATGTACATTTACTTGATTGATTACAGTGAATCTTTTTTTTTTTGGGGGGGGGGGCTTATAACTTTCACTCCACTATATTTACAAGGAAAGTTTCTAGGAAGCCAATTGTTCCTTGTTCCTTTTGGCTCAACTTAGCCTTGTAATCCGCTGTTGCTGTTTCACTTTTTTGACTCTATGTTTCTAACAAATTTCCAATATACACTCAATAAAAATATAAACGCAACACTTCTGTTTTTTCCCATTTTCCATGAGATGGACTCAAAGATCTAAAATTCATTCCAGATAAACAATATTACCGTTTCTTTCAAATGTTGTCCACAAATCTAAATGTTTGATAGTGAGCACTTCTCACTATAATCCATCCCACCTCACAGGTGTGCCACATCAAAATGCTGATTTGACATCATGATTAGTGCACAGGTGTACCTTGTACTGCCCACAATGAAAGGCCACTCTGAAATATGCAGTTTTCTTTTTTTGCTTTATTGGGGGTCTGGGGACTCAGAACCAGTCAGTAGCTGGTGTGCCCACCATTTCCCCCATGCAGTGCAACACATTCTTTGCATAGAGTTTATCAGATTGTCAATTGTGGCCTGTGGAATGTTGGTCCACTCCTCTTCAATGGTTGTGTGAAGTTGCTGGATATTAGTGGGAACTGGTACACGCTGTCGTATACGCCGGTCAAACACATCCCAAACATCCATCTCATGGAAAATGGGAGCAAAAACAACCAGAGTGTATGTTCCCACTACAGAGAAATCACGCTTCTCAGCCTCTCTAGGAAGGCATATGCCAGGGTGCTGGAGAATAAGGTTATTGCCGAACCTTGACTTCAGGAAGAGCATTGTGAGTCCTGGCCGTGGAACACTGGACCAGTTCTACACTCTCTGCAGGGTGATGGAGTGTTCGTGGGAGTTTTTCCAATTGGTCTATGTGTGCTTTGTGGACCTAGCGAAGACCTAGTGAATGTCCCTCCAGATGCCCAGTGGGGAAAGCCCCAGGAATACAGACCCTGCCCTGTGAAGAAGCCTTTTGTCACCAGTCCTGTTCATAACCTTTTAGAAAGGGCTTCTCCTATACATACTTCTTTTTTGGCTTCCCAATGATGTAGTGCTGCTGGCTAAGTCCTGCCAAGACCCACAACATGCATCTCAGTTCTGTATCACGAAGTGGGAAGTGGCCAGGAGGAGGATCGGCTCCTCCCAGGCCATGGTTCTCGACCAGAGAACCATGGCCTCGGGGATAAGGTCGGAGGAGAGTCCCTGCTTCAAGTGGAGTTTAAGTATCTTGGAGTCTCAGTCACGAGTAAGAGAAGAAGGGAGGAAGATATCGATAGACAGATCAGTACAGCTGCAGCTATAATTCGGATGTTCCAGTCTTTGGTGGTAAAGAGGGATTTAACTCTTTAAAGTCTGAGCCATGAAATAATTGACAAAAAATTCTGATTTTTTAATATAAGAGTTGTCATTAAATTCTATGAAAAATTATTTAAAAAAAACATAAATCTTGTATAAGTTAAATTTGATCATTATTTGCATCAATTTTGATTATTTTATTAATTTTATTATTTCAAGAGTGAAAATATCCCACTGATGATGCAGAGGTCTCAAAAATTCATGTATCAAATATGATACATTTGGCTTTAAAGGGTTAAGCCAAAAGGCAAAGCTGTCGGTCTATGTCCCTATCCTAAACTATGGTCATGTAATCTGTATCATAAATGATTGAATGAGATCCCAGTCAGCTGAGGTGGCACAGACATCTTTTTTGGATGGCCCTAGATGCCTCCCTTGAGAGATGTTCCAGGAATATCTCACCAGCAGGAGGCCCAGGGTGTGGCCTTCAACATGATAGACACGATGGAGGGACTTCATCCCTCGCTGGCTTAGAAATGCCTCAGGCTCAGGTGGAGGAGGTGTCTAGGAGTGTCTGCTCTGATCGCTGCCCCCGCGACCTGGTCCCTGATAAGCAAAAGAAGGCAATGACAAAATGCATGTGGCCAGCCAGACTACTACCTATTTTCTGCTTTCATAGTTCATACCAAGGTCAACTCCTGGTCTATTTTTGTCGGACACTAGCAATTTGGTGGGAATGGTATTAGTCTGACAGGAAGGCAGACATAAAAAAAAAAATAAAACACACCCATTTTGGGTAGAATACAAAGTAAAATCTTGTAATCTCAGGTTAACCGACCAGATTTGCCTGGTAATACACGTAGCAAGCTGGGCATAATTGACCATAAACAATCAAAAAGATATTTTAATAAACAGTGGGAGCTCTGTGGTAGGAGATCATAAGCACCGAAAACAGAGGGAGCGAATGAGAGATCTTCTTTGAGCTTGTTAAAGCAGCAACCCTAGAATTAAATGCACTACCTGGCTTATTTGTACTGTACGATAAGATAAGATAATGTGATGTGGCCAGTGGTCCTTAGAGTCGGACATAAGGGGTGTGTTCTGGCCTTTAGGGCTCTTAATCAGAAGATAGATAATAGAGATATTTTTCTATATCTTTGACAGGAGGCTTTCTGCCTTCTCCTTATCAACACAATTGGAATCATTCTTAATTCTGCTTTCAGTGCTCATATTTATGCTGGTAATTGTTCCATTGTTCAGATATGTGTAAATCATTGAGTTGTAACCCATTTTGGACCAACTCAGTGTACCTCCAGCATTAAAGCTGGCTCTGTTGATGCATTTGTGGGACCTCTCCCACAATGTTGTTCCAACTACTTGTTGCAGGAGGGGGCGTCACTGTAAGGGAATCCCCGCCCCTCTGGAAGCCGCTGGCCGAAGAAGGCAGCCCCTCTTTAGTCCCCACCTCATTGGAGAGTGTGGCCAGCCTGCTGAGCAACCTGAAAGAGCAGCAGTACGGGGTTGGCATAGCAACCATGGCGTACACAGCCCAGAGAGCCAAACTCACCCAGGGAGTGGACAGGGAGCAGTGGACCAAGCTGTTCATCGACTCTTTTAAATATGTCTATGGAGACCTTATGGGAGACCCTGAGAAAGCAATCGGGCTGTGTTAGTGCTGCAGTGCTAACCTTGCTACCTCGCCTTGATGACATTGACTAATAAGCTTGCTAAGATGAGCGATTTCTCTTGAAATAATGTTTACTCACCAGGTGCAATACCTATATAGGCCAGTGAAAAGAACTGCATGAAGCTTTGTGAGCAGGTTATATTTAGATGCAAATGTGATGGAGGGAAAAAAATAGCAATATCCTCACCAAGAATATTCTTGATATAATGTGTCTCCTGTCTACCAGAAAAAAATGTGTTAATTATGCATACAAACGATGTTTTTTCCATATGTGCCAAGAGCCACTTACAGTTAAAATGGAAAACAGATGTCATCCATTTGACGTTGTCGACTGTAGAGCCATTCATGTTACTTTTGTACAGTGGCTCTGTGATGAAGCCTCATTTCCACTGTGAATCATCAACTCTCTGAATCACTCCAAATGTTTCCCTCTTTTTTGTGCTGTTTTGCACAGATCCATGGCTACAGACTTTTCTTTTATTCCCAGTGAGCTATTCATTGTGGTTACATGTAATTACAGATGGAAAATATCAGACTCTATAAATGTATATCATATTATTCTGTGTATTAATCACAGGCTTTTTTACGTGTTTGGTTGATTTGCTTTGCTTTGACAGAAGGAAATACTGTACGTCACTCTTTTGGCTGGTGCATGTTTTTTTTTTTTATTTACAGCATGTGGCCTGGTCTGTAAAGAAATGACCACCTAGTAGAGTTAAGGAAATGTTATTTTAAAGCTCAGTGACTGCACCACTAAGGTGTTAAAAAAAAAGTTGTTGTGATTGAAATGGAATGTAATCAGTTATTATCCAAAGAGAATAAAATGGCAGAGCAATCTTAAACAATGCTGTTTTGTTGAAAATTAATACCCTTGTTTTGCTGCCAGCATGTAAAGAGTTTTGCATGTTACTGAGATCTTTTTCCCAGCCTCAACTTCTGAACATCTGTGCTGCAGCTGTTGCTGACTGAACACTACACTGTGTATGTGTGTGGGTCTGTTTCAGAGCCTGCTGTTGCTAGTTGTGTCCAGAGGCCAGTGGATCTGATCTTCATGTTGGATGGTTCTGAGAGGATGGGCCAGGAGAACCACAAGAGGGCCAAGGATTTCATTAAGAGAGTGGCGCGTCGCCTGACCTTGGCCGACAGCGAGAATGATGACAGCAAGGCGCGTCTGGCTCTGGTGCAGTTCGGCAGCGCACGAGATCACAAAGTAGAGTTCCCGCTTACTCATAACCTCACATTGATTGAGGAGTTGATGGGAGAAGTGAGGTACCTGGATTCCTCGTCTGCTCTGGGCAGTGGCATCATCTTTGCTGTAAACAGTCTGGAGCTCAGACAGGTACTGTACTTTTAAACTAATCACTCACAAACCATGCTGAGTTTCACTATTAATCTACAACGTCATTTAAAGTTAACGAGGCATAACGGAGTTTTCTAATTATACTGCCACCTGTGGCCAAACGTTATTTTTTTACTTTTTTCAACTTACCTGGAGTTGGCGTTGGCGTCTGAGTTGACCTAAAGGCCAGGGGCTTCTGAGTGTCCTTAAGATCAATCTTAAATATAAAGCTTTGATAATTTATTTGCAAGTTTGGAAGCATTTAACATGAACGCGCTTGACGTCACATCTACCTAGCAGCGCGAGAACTTCCAACCCTAAGTAAATTAAGAACAGGCTTGTAAATGCATCGGTGCTGAACAACTGAGGTGTCAGTCTGCTCATCAAACCATGTTTTAGTCATAAACAGTCAAATAAAAATGCTAAATGTATGTTTTAGTAAAGACTTATATCATGTCTCTTTAAACGTAACTTTTTAACCAGGAGTGCCAGAAATATTGATAGGTAGATGCCATTTTCCTATTTTCAATTTTTTTAGTACGTTAAACTTCTACATTTACCCACAAAAGTAAACATTTTGAATTCAAAAACTGTATTACTGATCTCTTAGCACTGAAGCATGTTGATATATTCAACATTTCATTTTAAACTTACCTGACAGTTTTATTACAAACACCGACTTGAAGGTTGGATTTGACTTTTGATTTAGATTTGTTACAGCATGCTATAAATTTATTGTGATATAATAAAATGCTGAATCATTTTATTCGTGCTACATAACAGAATTACACCGTTACGAAAAAAAATAAACTTTTATTACAGTTTTGTTAACCTCTATTATCAAAAATGTAGGTGTAGCCGACTAGTCTGCACTCATACATACTTACTGATTTGAGTATTTATTCCTTATTTTATGCATTTCCTAAATGCGGACTCTGACTCACTTTCAGTATCAAGCTACTATATCAAGAGAGATAGGGATGATTTAAGGGTTGTTTTTTTCCTCTATCGCACTCTAAAAAATCTTTAAAAATTTAGAAAATTGCCCAAAATTTTATCAGTGAATAACAAATTTGTCCTTGTTTGATCCCAAAGGTCTTCTCAACATTTGACCATTATAAATTGGAGCTGTTATTAGCAGATGATATTAATCTAGGTTAATCAGATTAAAATTGTTGTTAGGCAACACAGCAGGTATGATCCTTACATGATCAGACATATTTTTGGTTCTACATCCATTGGTCTGCTATCAGATGCCGAAACATGGGAGGATTTACCAGATGCTTTCTGGAGTTTCCAGGTCTAGCGCCCCCCAGTGGCTGAAAGTTACACAATGTAATAAAAGGACAGAAATAAAAGAGAATGTACAAAAAGCCTAGCTGATATTTGCACCCAATAATTTTCCTAACTTTGTGTCCCAAGAAAATATACTACAGCATGTTATCGCTGTACTTTGTGTGATTATGCTAACGAGCTCTTCTGCCTTCCATTTGTAGAATCAACGGACATTCCGACCCAACGCTGAGATGTCATTCGTCTTCATCACCGATGGCATCACCTCCCTCGACGAGCTGGGTGAGGGCGTGGCCGCCATGAGGAAAGTGGAAGGCGTTCCCACGATTATTGCCTTGGGAAAGGACACCAACGAAGATGTCCTCCGCAAGGTGTCACTGGAGGACTCGTCGGCCATCTTCAGAGTCCAAGATCTCTCCATGCTGGAGAAACACGCTTTCTTTGAGCGCTTCATCCGCTGGATTTGCTAATGAGGAACTGCAGTACTCTGCACAATAGAGTTAGAAACCATCGAACGACAGAGGGACCAGCTCCTTCGGTGTACATGTAAAACCCACTCAAAGGCACCACATGTATCCCTGACCATTATCATTCCTGGATGAAAAGCACCGAGGTGGCTTCATATTGTGTTGCTTTAGGGAAGATAATTTGTTTGCCAAATTTTAAAAAACGCCTATCCAAGGCCAACTCTTCACACACTTTTAGACGTACAGAACCAATTCGTCCATTTAAACGTCTCGTCAGCACTGCTAGAGTAGGATTACCAAAAGAGAAATTCAAAAGTATTGAATGACACCCACACCAACTATAGGTTTTACATTGGTCTTTTTTATATAATGTTCAGCTTTCAAGAAAAAGGCTCTGTCTGTCATTTTGTCTTTGTCCCAAAAGTAAACTCTCTCTCTTTAAAAGTTTGTTAGTATTTACTTCAATGGTGCTAAAAACTATCTGGGACAGTCTGATTTTTTTTTTTTTCTTTTTTTACTTCATATCTTACTGCTATTATTGTAGTTAATTCTGGACATAAAGAACGTAACATGTTGCCCTGACCGACAAAGGTTTCAGATGAGCGCCAAGCAGCTCTACACATATACTGTTGTTGATTACACACAAGCAAGAAACCATGACATTTGTATACACTACGTTTAAATAAAGACTAAAGTGTGACCCCACTTATATGAGTTTTGTGTTTGCAATTGTGGTTCATCTGTCTTCCATACATGAGGATTTTTGGAGCTTAGAATTGCAGAATAGCACTAAAGTCAATGTATTTAGCCAAACCCAGGCCTGGGTCAAATATTAGCACACTGTTGTTTGTATTACCCTGCCAGTGGGTGGGGGCGGTGTTTTTTTTAAGGGGGGCTTATATTAAAAGAATAACACACAATCACAGTTTTATATCCTAGTGGGGACTTTCCATTGAGTTCCATTCATTTCTAACCTAATTCTACAGCCTAACCGTGACCCTTATCCTAAACTCTATTCATACCTTAGTCTTAAACCTAACAGCTCAGTCTAAAACAGCATTTGGGAGCAGGTCCGTATGATGTGCTGTGATTTATGGAAAAAAATCCCCACAATAAGAAATACACGCTTGCAAAAAAAAAAAACCCTAGTGCAAGAGTGTTTAGTATAAGTGAGCCAAAAAGTCATGGTTGCACATCTCTGATCTAACAGACTAAAACTTTGATCCTTTCTTAGTGCGGCTGAAGATTAACGCTTACTGTAATTTCAAAAGTACATTTTCTAAGCAAAACATTAAATAGGTCCAAGGGAAAAAATCAGTAACAGTCTCCTCTCTCATCCCATATCATCATAAGAAATTGATTTAGAGTTACTCTGCAAAAACAGATCTAAAATAATAAAAACCGTTTTTAAAATAGATGCATCCACTCTTAATTTAAGCAGCTAAATAAGCTGATTTGCCAAAGGAATTTGTATTTATTCTCCTATCTTAAAAAAGTTATTAAAATATTTGCTCTTAAAATAAGTTAATCCATCTGAAACTTTTTCTACCTTATTAAATCAAAGAGAAAATACGCTTACTTCAAGAAGTATTTGCCTGCTTATATAAATATTTTTCCTATGTGTGTTTTCAGTACAGGGTGAATAATAGAACTGCCCATGTACCCTGCAAGCGATGGGCCAAATGAGACGATACTCTTGCATCACTTGTTCAGATCTTATTGATCAAATACTAATCCTGCAAGCAGGCTAATTAGCTGTAGAGCTAAATAATGTATATAATTTAAATAAAAATTGAGTTTAGGACACACAAGAGCATGAAAATGTTTTATTCTCTATAGGTTTTCTTTGGTTAAAACACCATAATCAGACTACTTATACTTATTTTTGAAAAATCCAACTGAAGTTATCTTATAAATATGGCTAGATGTTATAATCATAGTATTTCCCCCAAAATAATAGAAGTTCCTCAACACATCCTTTTGTAGTTCATCTTCTTATGTTGAGACAATTGCTGCATCTGAATTGTGTAAATAAAGACCATTACTACCACAGGGAATGAAAATCTGAATAAATATGGTCTGAAAAAGTGGCCCTTTTAACTGTTTTTTCAAAATATGAAACAGTAGAACAAACCATTTAGCCAGAAAAATGTGTGTACATTTATAAAGGAATTAATGCTCATATAATGCTTGCTGGACTTCTGCTGTATTATAATGTTTCTAGTTAATTTGTTTGTTAGTTCACCAGTCTACCAGGATTTAGTCCGAACCACTGTGTGTATTTCATACTTCTTCATACATAGATTTAAGATACTAGACAGATTATTTGTTTCTTTACCTGCCTTAATGCACACAGCAGGAGTAGCCTACTGCTGTAACCCTGCGTGCATGTTTTGGTTTCTCCTCACTGCCTTTTATAAATGAATGATTAACAGACCTCTGCAGCCCTTGAAGGCTGCTAAGGAGGTCGTGCAATTATTTGAATCAGGTGTACTGCAACATAGAGACATATCGATGCTTAAGGAGCTGAATGGAGAACTATTGGCTTCCTTCAACCTGTTCAGTCACGTTTGATTGACTGTCCACACGGGGGCAGCAACAAGGCAGAATGTGAAAGCAGCACTCGGTATCAACCCTGAGCTAAGAAAGAGTTACACAAATACAAAATTATCGCAGAAGGGTCCTATCATTTCTTGAATATATACATACAAAAAATTAGATTTGCAATTGCGCTTAAAATACCCTTTTAAAATAATAATAAGAACAATGATATTAATAATTAATAATAAGAAGAAAAGAAATACTTAAATTGGAATCTATTTGAATTAGAAACCCAGTAAAAGCCAAAGTGTATCTCCATTCAGAATGCAATTAGAAATTTGAGTGGAATTAAAGTAAACAGGATAATGACGCAAAAGGATTGAAATATAATCGTTTAAACTTAAAGCTATTGCGTGTTCTCGGTAAAGAATTTTGGTCTCAAACGGACACTGTAGCTGAAGACCAACTTTTCCGTGACAGAAAATCTGCTTCTAAAAGGTAAAGCTTTTGCTTTCTTAATAGTTAATCAATCCATGTCCTCGTAGTGTAATGCATCTTGTTCAAGTGTACTTTATTTACTTAAACTAAAAGAATACATAAGTATACATACATATTTACGGGAGTTAGTTTGCAGGGTACAAAGTTCCTTTTTACACATCAATCAGGAAAATGTGACCACAGTAAAATAAAACGCCATATCATCATATAAACATACGTGTTGTCCTTTTTTGAATCAGCATACTTATTTGTTTCGTATTAAAACAAATTAATATTTCCAATGTGAGCTTGTGCAGTCATGCATGATAATTAAATTGCATATTCAGTCTCCAGTGTTCTACAGTATGGAGGGGGAGGCCCTTTCTGCACTTTGTACCCCCGCTTTGGTGGTGGATGTGGACAAAGTGAAGAGAAACGCACAGAAGATGAGGGAGCGCTGTCATAAACTGGGTGTCCAACTCCGACCGCACATGAAGACCCATAAAACCATGTATGAATGCGGCTGATGTCTCTATCAGGCTGCGTGTGAGGGATGCTGAATTGCTCTGTGTGTTTGTGTGTCTGCAGTGAATGTGCGGACATCATGACAGGTGGATCCAGAAGGTGCATAGTGGTTTCCACCTTGGCAGAGGCCAGTTTCTATGCTGACCATGGCTTTGATGACATTCTTTATGCATACTCTCTTCCCTTTGACAAGGTACTCTCACATGACACCCTTCGGTACATGATACTGTGTGCCATATTTTTGCATGACATTTTAATGTAGTGCTGTGCAAAAATAATATCTAGTAGAGCTGGACAATATTTCAATATCAATATAAATATCGCAATATAGTTTAATATTGTTGCTATGACTTTTACATACATTTCTGATATTTTAATATACATCACAGTCTATAAATAAAACATTTATAATATATTTCTTAAATGTTATGTTGGAGGATTTTTATAAACATTAGAAAATATTTGTCAGAAATTTGTATAGAAATCTGTTGTAGGCCTTCCTGGCTGCCTTTTTAAGGCTTTTATTTTTTTCTGCATTGATATCGAAATTATATCGACTGAAATTATGAAATGTGTCATGATTCAAATTATGGTCATATCGTCCAGCCCTGATATCTACCCCCATTTTTGGTCATGTTGCACCCACAAACTTCCATACATGTTTATAACATATATGATATTATGACATAAAAAGTCTTTTTTTACTTGAATTTAGAAATATAGCAGCTTCTAAGCTGCACATATCTCTTGTGAAATGGAAACATGGCAGACCATGAAAAAAATAAAACATAAATAAATGGAAAAATGGTTAGTGTGTATATATATTTATATATACACAGAGAGAGAGAGAGAGAGAGAGAGAGAGAGGGTCTGAAACTGTAATTTTGTCTGACATTCAATCCTTTATGCCTAAACACACCAGGCTTGCTGTAAAACATGGTACCTGCATCATTTCACAGCAGGGAAATTTCTAGGGTGGGAATATTTTTGCAACATAATGTTAAAATGTTGCAGCAAAAAGTGACACAATGTCTCTTGGCTTCTCTGAAGAACTATTTGCTCCCATGTCTGATGACAGGTGGAGCGCTGCGCTGCCCTGTCGGAGAGACTGGATCTTTTCCAAGTTCTGCTTGATCATCCTGATGCTTTGGACCAGCTCAGAAAGAGGCCCCTATGTGGCGGCAGGCAGTGGCACGTGTGGCTAAAGCTGGACTGCGGCAATGGGAGAGGTGAGGCACGCATTCTGGGGAAACGATGCAGTTACTGCTGAATATTCATTGGCTGTGTGTTTGCTCTTTGTTGTAGCTGGCGTCCTGCATTCAGAGCCCGAGGCGCTTCAACTGGCCCAAGCCATCGCTGAGACAGACGGCGTGGAGCTAACCGGAGTGTACGCCCACTGTGGGAACACCTACAACTGTAGAGGAGTGGAGCAAATACAGGCCGTCGCCCAAGAAACCACCAACTTTACCCTGCAGTTCATGGAGAGGTGAGACTGTGTGTTGTGTGTTAGTGCTCCCGTTTTGGCATCAGAGGAACTTTTTGTTTTTGCATTTCATATTGAGGACATTTGTACAAAAATTGCCAAGGTTTCAGGTTTAGGAATAAGATGTGGATTAAAGAGTTATAGCCATGTTGTATTTCCCAACCTCTGTTCAAGTCTTTTGGAATAGAATATATATATTTTTTGTTAATAAATCAGAATGTTGGATTTTCTTCATTATTTTCACTCTGCTAGGAGGTGTTGCCTGGCTCAGCTGCAGCCTTGTTTACCCCATTTGAACAAGCACAGTTTCGTGACTCATTTATTATAATTATACACAAATGGCTTCATTGACTGACAAACTGAGCAAAAACAGATTGTAAAACAATAAAAAAATTAAATCATCTGTAAACCAAGGTGTTGATGGTAGCAGCACAGCTGATATTTCTCTCCAGGAACAGACCAGATGAAGCTACTATGATGAGAAAACAAAAGAAACACTCCTTAGAAATGAAATAAAAAGGAATTGTTAGAAATCTCGTTATTTTACAGGTGTCTGTGTGTTATATAGAGAAAAAAACAATGGAACAATAACTATTTATCATATCAGTAAATGGGTACTACTGTTTAAGAATAATTGCAGCGCAGACATCCCATTATAGACCCCTTTGATTTGTATTATCTTTGCTGTTTAGATTTGCTCCCTAAACTCACAGCAGTTTGAAATTTAATCTAGTCCTAATAAACTCTGCTTTTAAAAACACCCTGTTATGTTTTCACCTGGTAGATTGAAGGCTGTTGGCATCAGCTGTAAGTCCAGCATTGGCTCCACCCCTTCCTGTAGTCATCCTGTCCAGGATATGGGAAAGCTGAGCGAGGTGCATCCTGGAAACTACATCTTCTATGGTGGGTTGTGATCATGCAGGTTAATCTGTGCTCGGTAGCTGGTTTCAGAGTGATAAAAAAACAAACAAAATGATTTGTTTTTGTCTGGTTTTAGATGTCATGCAGTCAATAATTGGCTCTTGTAGTCTGGATGACGTGGCTGTGAGGGTTTTGACACGAGTCATTGGACACTGTCCTCATAGGAACCAGCTCCTGATCGACTGTGGATGGGCTGGAATCAGGTAGCTGTGCTAGACCTCTTCTGTAGAGTTCTATTTATTTAAATTACCAGCATCAACAGAAAACCGTGTGGATTTTCTGGTGGAAACATGTCCAGTAATATTTGTGACATTGTTCTTTTCAGCTTGGATGGAGCTGGAAAACTTCCCACTGGATATGCTGTGATCGAAGGGCACCCGAACCTTAAGTAAAACCTTTTCTCTCTTCCTCTCTGCTCTCCAAAATTAATCTAAGTGAGGCAGAATAGCTCATGAGAGATGTTTTCTCTAGGTTGTTGTCTATGACTCAAGAGCACGGAAGAGTGGAGCCCATCACAGGATCATTGGACTACAGCAAATACCCCATTGGGTCTTTACTCACCTTGATCCCCCACCACGTTAGTATGGTTGCTCTGTTTATGACTCTCTTGAGTTTCTACAGAAAGACTCTCAAAGGTTCTCCCCTACATCCTTAGCATGGAGCATGGCTCGGTTAACAATAAGATATTTTTTTACTGCTACAAAATATATTTAATCCTTAGGGGAAAAAAATATATACTATGTAATATTGTTTTTATTAGTTGAGTTTCAAGACTTTTACTTTATGGTTTTATCTCTATTTAACTTTCAGAGAGATAAAATCTTATTGTGTAGGTGAAAAGTTTTATTTTGTAGAAAGAGGCCAGTAGGGGTTCAAAATGTATCCAATAGGCCATTTTTAGTCGCTGGTCTGACTTTGTGGGCCCTATAGCTCAGGTGGATGATGCAGATGGAAAGTTTGTTTTTAAAAAAGGTAAAATGTTTGCAGACAAATTAAATATTACTTACAACACAGAGTATTAGTCTTTTATAGGAAATAGGACCATATTCTCTCAGTGATTTTTACAAAAAAAAGTGGAGCTCGGTGCATTTAAATTTGCTGATAATTATTTTAATAATGTTGGTCAATACAGGAAGTATTTTAAAGCAAACGGTAACCCAAATCCTCAAAAAAAAAAATGTTGCAAACATGCAAAATGTACAAATCTTTGTTTTACAAAAGATCTTACTATTTTATTTGCTTTCTGAAAATGTTGCATGTGTGTTAAAATTTGACTTACACGACCAAAAGTTTGGAAACCACTGAATTAGGCCTGCTGAGTTCTTTCCATTTGAAAAAGCAGAAGATATGAGTAGGTAAAAAATAAAGCACATAAAGCTAAATCTCAGAAAAAGATGAGAAATGCACTCTGCTCATCATTATTTATAAATTCTATGCAGATTTTGCATTGAATTATATATAAGGACTGTTAGAAGAAGCCTTTTTTATTGCATTTTACACTCATTTTATTTAAACATTTTATTAAACCGAGTTGCTTAGAGCCAGAGTCAGGTGGTAGACTCCTGCTATAGTGGATGCTGTTTGGAGTGTACAGCAAATCTGATAATAAAGCAGATGTTTCAGAAATATAGAACAATTTGTAAAATAACTGTGTTTTTTCCTTAATTCTCGAGAAATACATAAAAAAAAATAAATGATAAGCAATTTAAATAAAGGTTAGACTGCCCTGCACTCTATCTGAAAACCATTAGGAGTAAAAAAAAATGCTTCTTAATTTTTCTACAGTATTAAAAATGTTCTTAACTATTAAGATTTCTGTGTATTTACTGTGCAACACCTTGTAAATGTACATTATTTAGTAAGCAGATGTCTCTTTCCTTCTGGGGGGTAAAGATGTAAAGAAACCCTTTTTACCGATTGTGGCATGTTTATATTGTGCCTCTAAATAAGTATTTACTCTTTCAAATATAAATAAATAAACATTTAATATGTTCATCAAAGCCTTTGGCTTTGCACTGTCTTTCTGTTTAACCATCTTTTCCCCCCATCCTTTACAGTCGTGTGCGACAGCCATGATGCACCCTGTGTACCACGTGCACTCCAAGGGTCGCCTGTTGGGGAAGTGGACGCCCACCCGTGGCTGGTGAACATCTGTCCAGCTGTGTGTTTGAAGCAGCTCGTGTTGATTTGGATAAACACAAACTTTGTTTAGAAGATCATATCATATCATGTTTTCTTTTATATATAGACATACACTAAAAGGAGAACTTGTGAACTAACATAGGGTATAGAAGTAGCAGAGCTGTTCACTGCATGCTGACTCTAAGAAGGTGACAGCAGTATAAAGGGGAAGACAAATTGGTCTTAATGTCTAAATAAATGAGCTGTAGAATAACCTGTTTTTGTAATTTTGCAGTTTCTTTTTGTATCACTGCTGTTATAAACAGAATTTGCTACTTAAATGTGATTTACTTTGATTGTTTTGTACATGGAATTCTGTAATTAAAAAAAATATATTTGAGTCTTAATCACTGAATAGAATTTCAAACTTTAGGCATATGTGATTTATTAGGAAAAAAAACACTTTGTTCACATGTTTATCTCAAGATTTAAACAGAATGAATTCACTTAAATTAGCACTTTATTGTAAAATACATATAGCATGTGACAAAAGATCATCTAAAAAAACATTAAAATAAACATGAAATGATTCAAAGCAAAATATGTTTTTAATTTTTGCGACAGTGACAATTTTTGGGTTTAGGCTTTTTTTCAATGAACAAATATCCTTTAGTTGATAGATGATCTATGCTTGAATGACGAGTGATTTGGTGGTGCACAACTATAATCACAAAATTTATTAGTAGTAATATAAAGTAAATACTAAATAAGATATGTAAATATAAGTGTCTTTTGGTGAGAATATTTTAGTAAAACAACATAAATTGTGTTAGTCCGACATAACAAATAACATACTTTAAATTCAAATAAAAACACCCTTTGAGATGCTTTGTGGCAAATACACAAGCTAAGTTTTGAAGTGGAATCTGGGAAGTGTAGTTTTAAAGGAATCCAGCATTCTGATTGGTCACTTCCTGACCTTTCACTTGTCACGTGATTTAAAATCGTAAGGATGGCGCGGAAACTTGTCACAACGTAATACAACATGTTTTTAAGTTTCCCTTTCCCTTTTTTTCATTAGTTCAAACTTGTTCGCGTCTTTTTAGTAATTTCAAGTAAGTTTTGTTTGTTTCTACGTCACATCTTTAGGTGTTGTTGCCGCCCATGAGGGAGCCGCAGTAGCTAGGACTACTCTGACCGCTTCAGTAGTGAAATAGTAGAAATCTTTTGTCAGCAGCTAAGCAGAACTTGTCGGCTTTCTCTTTATAATATAGTGTTGTTGTTGTTTTCATCTTAAGGAATGAGTGTGTTGGAAGTAAAGTTCGTCGGGGATGGAGATGTTCTGGAGCACATCGTTGACAAACAGGAGGGTGAGTAGCTCTACTTTTCCTGTCTGATAGTCATTGTGGAAAACGTATACACTTTTATGAACTATATTTCAAGCTTTTTAATTTACATCTGAGCCTTTTCCGGGGTTTTGTCATTAATATGTAATCGGGAACAGATCATTTAGTCTTCTCTCGATCTCGATACAATCGAGATACAATCGGATCTGAACCAAACTGCAACCAAGTCCACACTTGAGATTAAAGACCCAGCACCATCATATATGCATCATCCCACCTGTAAAATCCAAACGCTTTCTGTGGAGGAAAGGTTTTAATTGACTTATTCAACGGGAAGCATATTTAGAGGCAACAAGATCTTTTTAAATAAAAAGAAAACAGTGCTAGCTGCCAAAGCATAGTAGAGGCAGCATCATGCTGAGGAAGTTTTACTTCTGATGGTACTGGGGATTTAAACAAAGTTATATGGAATAATTAAAAAAAAAGACCCCAAATTCTACTCCAGTTAAGAACTGTGGGACTGCAACTAATTCACACTTGATTGGTCCAAAAAAAAAAAAAAAAAAAATAGCCCAACACACCTCAGAGGGAAATGAATAACCCAGACTCAAACTCTCTTCAGAATTTTTGAACAGTGTATAAGAAGGATAATCACCCATCGTTCCCTCTTCTCTGTTCTGTCTCTGATTCTGTTTGTTTGTGTCGTGCTTTAACAAGGCGTGCAGCGCAGCGCCGGCTCGGTGCAGAGGATGGTGAAGTTTAAGAGCCCGTCTGGACGGAAAGGATGCAGAGAAGATGGAGAGCAGGATGAGGAGGAAAACGGAGTCTTTGATCAGCAGAACTACATCCAAGCTTTAGGAACGGATAATCTTGAAGGTAATCGACGCAGCCTGTCTGGTTGGATGTGCAGGTTTTTATCAATCAATCCCTCGTCTCCCTGTCCAACTGTTGGTAAAGGAGTTGGATGGATCATCTTTATAAAATGTTAGAAAACTACAATATTAAATATAATTGAGTTTGGGGTTTTCCTTAGCTGTTAGCTATAATCATCAAAATAAACACTGAAATAGATAACTGTTAAGCATTTATATAACCTTAAAATATTTGCCAGTGTATAGTTTAAAATAACAGATGAGATATGCATTATTAGAGTAGTTATTTTCTTGGCTTTACAGATGATGACGATGGTTTGTCCAGAGTGGCTGGTTCCTCCATTTTCACCTTTCAGAAGGTCAAACGTGGAAACAGCATGGCCCACACAGGTGAGAGCTGCCTCCGTGTTTTTTTTCTGGATTCATTTCCTGTCGGACGCTTTGTGCTTATTTGTCTGATTTGTGGATGCAGCGAGTGAACTTGCTCGGACCCCTGGGAAAACCATAAGCTTCGCTGCGGTCGAACCCTGCACCCCCAAACGAACAGGCCGACGTGAGTTTGAGTCCCGTCATGAGCTCATAATGGATCAAAATCATGTTTTTATGTTAAAATGTTTTTTTTTTTTTTCCTGATTAGATAATAAAGCTGAAAGCAGGACACCACAGAGGGTAGGACCCTAAAAGCAAAAAAATAAAAAACTTTATAAGGTAGTCTGAGTTTTTTTTGCTCTTATAACCAGCTCTGCTTTATGCTTCTGAAAGCAGAACAAGAAGGTCCAGTTTGTCTCCACAACACCACACAGGCTCAGGAAGAGGCTAACAGGTAAGTGTAGCATTAAGAATACAGGAATCCTTCAGGATTGTCCCCTATTTTTGCAGCTCTTCTAAAACTTCACTAGGTAACTTCTGATAGAAATTGTTTGCATTAATTTTCAACAAAACAAATATTTTTCTTCAACATCCCAATTATTCACCACATTCTGCTCTATTGCAATAAACCCCAATAAAACACACTGACGTTTCTGGCTTTAAATAGAGGAAAATGTGGGAAATTACAAGCATATGAATCGTCGATCAAGCACTGTGTGAAAGTGTTGGCTCAATCTGGATGTTTTCAGCACCGAGCCTTCGGTCGGACAGTGACAGTGAGCTCTCACCCTCTGACTCTGGGGAAGAGGAGGAGGAGGAGGAGGAAAAGGATGGTCTAAAGGAGAAACAGAAGGTGAATAAAGAGGACAAGGAGAACCGGAAAACCCCCAGCAAAGGTTTATCTGCAGCCCTCTACAAAACCCCAGCCAAGAAGAGCAAAAACGCACCAGAAGCGGCTAACCAGCCCACTGCGATCGAGGAGTATTTCGAGGCTCACGGCAGCTCCAAAGTTCTGACGTCTGACCGGACCCTGGAGCGGCTGCACACCCCCAAACTAGACAGGGTTGGTTGACAACAGTCAGTCTTTATAAAAACCTGGTAAATGTGTTTGAATTATGCCTAAACATTCTTTTTTTTTTTTCACCAGGAGACGTTGGCTCGTCTTTTAGAAGGGAAACCATCCTGTTACTCGAAGGAGATCCAGGAGCTGCACAACAAACACAGGAAGCACTTTACCAAATGGATGTTACAGTTACAGTAAGTACGGCTCGGATTCATCAAAGTTCCCCCAGAGTTGATCTTCAGCTCTGAAACATGCAGCCATTTGCAGAGTTAATCCTTCCTCTTAAATGTCTTTCACAGTTTGCCAAATTAAAACCATCATATTCAGTTATTAATTTTATATTTATGAGTCAGATCAGAACATTTTACAAATAAGCACAGTGATTCATTTCTACCTCCAAATATAATCCAGTCCTAAATAACCACCTCTAGAAGACGCATAATAAGTAAATCCAGATGTTTTGTGAAGGCGCCTGTTTGTTCTCCGCACATCTGTTCTGCATGGACACATTACAGAATAAAATAGGGATGTCCTGATCCGTTATTAATAATGGACATCGGTCCAATATTTTCATGCTAATAGAAAAAACTCTGTAGTTTCTATAACTCATTGGTTAATTTTACTTGGGTCAGTTGTTTTCATAACTTGTTGTTGACTATTGTTCCCTGTTTTTGCAATATTACTTGATCAAGCGTTTTCTAACATTTTACAGTATAAAATAAGTAATAAAATCTGCTATGATACATGCTAATATTGTATCAGGTCAATATGACTATATAGCCAATTCTGAAAGCTGCAATATGAAAATCGTACAGGAGACTAGTTGTTAATAACAGATAAATTAAAGCTGTTATTGAGGTGAAACATTTGTTTTAATGTACTGATTAAGGGAAACTGAATGCTACAGGCCACATCTTTTTAAGATTTATTTCATTTTCAGGTAAAAAAAAAAGAAATAAAGAAAATCATGTATTTTCCTTCTGTAATGTGCGCATCTAAAATCTGGAATGCTGTTCTATTGCGATGCAATGTGAGAAAGGCGAGGCCGTGTGGTCAGACGTCCGTGGATCTGTGTGCAGGTTGGGATTCAGTGTGTTGGTTTACGGCTTGGGCAGCAAAAAGGCTCTGTTAGAAGACTTCCGGATGTCTCATCTGTCTGATGAGGTCCACCTCGTCATCAACGGATTCTTCCCCTCCATCACGCTCAAATCGGTCTGTATTCAAAAAGTGAAGGAAAAAGCACTAAATATGAACTCCAAGAAGTTTCCCTCTAAATAAGACAACTTGGTTAATTTTTCATCAGATATTAAATGCTTTGACCTGTGAGGTTCTGGAGCACCAGGGAACTTTCCAAACCCCCTCAGATCAGATCCACTTCATTGCTCAGACCTTTAAAGACAGTAAGTCTAGATGTTAAAATCTCCCACCTATAGTATGTTGGAAATGGCTGATGTTTCCCTGCATGTCACCGCAGGCCCTGATCTCCATGTGTACCTGCTGATCCATAACATAGATGGACCAATGCTGCGAGGGGAGAAGACCCAGAGTGCTCTGGGGCAGCTGGCGTCGCTGCCCAACCTGCACCTGGTGGCCTCTATAGATCACATCAACGCTCCATTAGGTGGCAGCCTGGAGGACTTTGGTTATTAGCACTGATCTTGATAACTGCTCTTCTTTTCTAAGTGGTTCCTGTGATGCTTCCAGTGTGGGACCAGTTTAAGCAGAGCCAGTTTAACTGGCTGTGGTGGGAGTGTGTGACGTTCCAGCACTACACCGAGGAGACGTCGTATGAGAACTCCCTGCTGGTGCAGCAGACCGGCGCTCTGGCTCTGTCCTCCCTCACACACGTGCTGCGCAGCCTGACACCCAATGCTAGGTAAGCCCTCGGAGCTGAACGAAAGGAGTCTGAACGATTATTTGAATACTTCCTGACAGGTTCAGTGATGGAAGAAACTGACATCCACTCATCATCAGCAGAAATTCAAGAGATTCAGTCACATTTGTGGAAAAGGATAAATAAGTCTCGTATTGCCATCATATCCACACCTCCCCTGTATAGCAGTACTGGGGTTCTGGTATCATTCTGGTTCTTCGTTTGATGACTTTTCCACTCAGAATTGGTGGAGCTCATTTGAACTGTTTAGTTTCCTAGCAACAAGCTGGTTGTAATACATTGAACCTGATCCTATTTCAGGAGTTTAAAACCAGCAGTATGTGCTGCTTGTTTCAAATTGCACCTAATCTGACCAAAAACCTTTTTAGGAATAGATCACAGATAAAAAGTTTTTATGCAGCTGTGAGGTAGTCAGAGAGGATGAGATCAACATGTTTAAGCTCAATAGAAATC
Organism: Jordanella pulchra; assembly: GCA_034780135.1. NCBI lineage: Eukaryota > Metazoa > Chordata > Actinopteri > Cyprinodontiformes > Cyprinodontidae > Jordanella > Jordanella pulchra. The sequence continues at coordinate 26,244 of JAUZNJ010065110.1, forward strand.
TGCAGCCCTCCCCATGGATCTGTAGGCTTTCTGTAAAAAGGACATCAGCGTCCAGGGTTGCAAATAAATTATTTTACAGCTAATTTTAAAAGTCTGGACAGCCTTATTTGAAAGTAGAACTCGACATCGATATCAAATGCAGAAAAACTAACATTTTTGCTCCAACCTCATCGTTTTGAAACCATACGGCCCAATATCTCCCAGGAAACCTAAACCTGAGAGGAACTTTACCATCTCTTCCAACCTGAGTCGTCGGATATGCTGCCATTAATGAGCCAGAAGCTTTTCTGCAACTTGGGAGATTAAATAACAAAGAAATAAATTCATTTTCATTGTTTTTTGTGCAGAAATCTGCTTATAAGTTCAAAGGTTTTCTGCAAATTCATTGGTTGTTGCCTCATCTTTAAAAATCCTGAGCTAAAAAAACTATTCGAATGATTCAAAGAGAATCAATAGTAATTGACGCTGATAATGAGTGGGTATAAACTGCCAAACCTTTTACATGTTCATCCACTTCTGTTTTGCAGGGGGATCTTCAGGCTGTTGGTTAAAGTCCAGCTGGAGAACAAAGACAACCCCTCATACTCGGGTACGCACGCTTTCCAACGCTGTGACCACTGAAGAGTTATTTG
>JAUZNJ010065121.1:0-26875 GCA_034780135.1 Jordanella pulchra
ATATATTCAGCCTTATTTCTTGAGCCAGGTAATTCTGTTTGAATGGTAAATGTCTGCTAACAGAATGGCCTGAAGTTAAATTTAAAAACTCTGCAGGAACATGTATTGCAAACCTAAAAAAGACCCATGTCTTCTACATCTAAGTGCCCCAAATAAAAGTCAGTTAAGTTATTCATACACTTTAACTTGACCATGTTTCTTTTTTATTTTTTAATGAAAGTAATTTTACTGTCGGAGCAACAAAAGTCTAGACTTGAATCTAAAAAATCCTTTCAAAATTTATATTCCATTTTCAGAGGTACAATTTCTATAGATTCTTGTCTAGTTTCCAATTAAAGAAAAGGTTATTTGATTGATTAAATAGTTCAAACCAAAATTTTATATAACTGTAATCCAGTTTAGACATTTATGTAGGAACAACAAGAGACAAGGACGTTCTTCACCAATATTTGAATGTGGGATATAAACAAAGTTGTTGAGAAGTAGAAGGCCCAGATATTTGCTACTGATTTGTGATCCCTAAGGGCTAAAAAGTTTGGCTGCAAAGTACCTAAAACCATTTGCAGATTAGTGAGACCTACTTTGCCTGCAGATCTTGAGCTTCAAAAAGGTGCATCATTCACTGATCCTCTGTACTTAACTTCTTGTCCAGTTTTGATGACCCCAACGACTCCAGCCATCTGGCATTTCTGCAGATGAACGGACTCTGTCTGGTACTGTTGTCTGTCACACAGAAACCTATTGTCCCCATTTATTCAAAGTAATCTATGAAAAGAACTAAAATAAGTGCCCCAATTTGAATAATCTCTGAGATCAGGTGCAGGTCATAAGATACTTTGATATGTTTATAATGCAACGATTTCCACTGCCCTGGGATGAATATGCCTTAAATCCTTGAAAAAGGAAATATAGATTAAAGTCTATTGATGTTCTTCTTAGTGCCATTTACCAACCTTTGTATTAAACCATTCAGCACTAGTGCCTCTAAATAAGCTTAGTAACTTTATTAATTAAAAACAGTGTAATAATAATACATCATGCTCCAAAAAGTAGCTTTTTGGTTATCAGATGTGATTTATTAGAGAAAGTTTGATACTAATGAAAGAAATCAGACTGAAGAGGGACTCAGTTTATTCTGTCAAAAAACAAAAACAAAAAAAACAAAACAGGGATTACAAAATTTCAAAGTTCTTAATCTGAAATTAAAGTTTTCATTAGCATAATTTTATGCACAGCAGGATAAAGTGGCTATTTTGGATCTGGTTAAGAAACTAACAATGTTTTCTACCATTTCCGATGCACAGCTTTCGCCAACATGTTCTAAAGAACTAAAAATAAACTCCAAAACAAAGATGGCAAATTTACTGATGAATTTAAGGATTCTTCAGTTAAATCCACTTAAGGAAAGCACTTTGTATTTCTAAGGCATTAGTGGGTTTAGTTTTCACTCCTTCTTATTTCCCCATTTAGCCATCTTGTTGTTGACAGGAGTCTTCATGAATCTGTTGGACTTCATGTAGGCAGCAATTTTCTCCAGAGCCTGCAAAGATGAGGAGCGATGAGTTCCTCTGCCTCGGAAAAGCGCGACTAAATCAATCCATCCTCTCAGGTTTATCAAACTGATAGTTTTTACTTAAAGCATAAAGATCATGTCACACAAGCCAAAAAAAAGAGAGGAACCCTCATTGGACAGTACAGTTCTCCCACCTCGAAACGGTCCAGAAGGTCTTTGAGGTTCTTGAAGTCATCCAGGCATGAAGGATGAAACATCCTGTGTTGATCCAGAAGCTCATACATGATGAAGTCTACAAAGGTGATCTATTGGAAAAAGGACATTAACAACTAACAGAGGTAATACAAACAAAGAAGCACATAAGGGAAGGATAGACAGAAATGAAAGCCAGGGTTAAGAGGTAGATAGGAAGCAATGAGGGAATAAAAAAAAAAAAAAACAAAAAAAAACATGGAGGAATGACAAGACAGGAAAGGCAAATAAGGAAGAACAGGAGGCCTACACTGCCTCCTACTGGTGGTATTGTGCAACATTTCAATTGAGCTAGAATAAAATCTGATTTTTTTTTTTAATATATTTAAAACGCTATTTTCTGCCTTAAAGGAAGGAACATCATTTTCTGTCCACTTCAAGTCAACAATCTGCTTATATAAATAATCAAATCCAACAGGCCACAGATTTGTTGACAGGGATTGTGCTTAAAAGATAGTCACGAGTTTGTAACTAACCAACTGGAAAATGGTCACCAAAACAACGACCAGTTGATGCAAGTTATACAGTTAGCTTTACAGCTTTAAATGTAAACATTAACTTTGTTTAGCAGCTCACACACTCATAAATAAGCTGATAACATTTTATCATCACTTTTTTTAATAAGATCACCAGTCAGATTTAAGGGATCTACAGATACTGTAAAACATTAATTATATCATGAGATGACTTACCTTATCCCCAGCAAACCACTTCCTGTCTCCCAGGAAGTCAGAGAACCTCTTCAGTGCATCTGGCAGTGACTTCAGGTACCCTGGCTTTATGTTATCCTTATTTTAGGAAAGGGAGGTTAGCTTTTTTTGTCATGAATAAATGCTGTGAATACATGTTTTTAATCATTTACTTACAAAGTCAGTGTAGCACATCCTCACAAAGCCGTTCCTAAAGTCCATGGACTGGTTCTCCAGCACGTCCACTCTGACCTTTTCATCCTCAGTCTCTCCACCTGTTATCACCAAAGTCCACAGAGGGAACATTGGACAGAAGAAAGGTGTTAAAGGAAGAAAAAAAACAAAAAAAAAAAAAAACAGTGATGGCTGATGAAATAAAGATGACACTACTTACACATGTTATGCTTACGAGCGATGTACCTCATGATGGCATTGCTCTGCGTTACCTTCCTGTCTCCATCCACCAAGTAGGGCAGCTATGGTGTGGGTTAAACTACATTCAACCCAATTCAAACTAATTCAAATTAAGTAAATTTTTTTTTTCTTTTTTACTTACATTGGGGAAGTCCATTCCAAGTTTCTCTTTCTCACCAAACCAGCAGGTTTTGTCATAATCTGGAGCTGTGGGAGAGAAAAGTGACCCATTGTTTGATGAAATTAGAACCATACAGTACCAATGCATGTGTATCCGTTAGCTGAGACATTGCATCACCTTCCCCACAGACGTAAAACTTGTCCTCATATTTGGTCCCGGTGTACTCCAGTAGGAGGCGGATAGGCTGGGCAAGCTGCAAAAATTCATACATTAAAACATCTGAATGATTTTTCTTAATTCAAAAACTGATCAATAATTGAATTTTCTATCTATTAAACCTCCGTTCACTCATGGTTGGCATTTCAATTCCTTACTTATTAGCTGAACTACCTCTGGACATAAGCATTCTACATTAGTTTTAATAGTTATCAAATAACACACAGGAAAAAAAAAAGAAACAGGTTTTCTCCTCAAATTAATGATTTAACTTGTGGTAACAAAATCTATTACATTATTTTAGTTCAATAAAACTTATTTGTCGAGTCTCATTGTAGGGAAGAGATTTTCACATCCCTTATCTGATTGCTCAAGTTATTGCAAATCGAATATATAAGTTTGTCTCTAAATGCCATAATGTTATTATCTCAACAATAAATGCAAAGTAAAACCCATTTCAAATAAATGTGCCTTCACTACACCTCTACAGCAGCATAGTTTGTAACCTCATTTGCAAACAATTCTACATTTACCAAAGATTAAACCAACTGTGCAATTTCTAACTCAACCATTAAGGAAAAAACTAAAGCAAACTACAGGTCAGCTCCTTTTCTGTGGAATATTATGTCTCAACAAATGTACCATTAATTCAAATTGGAATTAGATGTAGAAAAAAAACAGCCACAATAAAAATATTAATAGTACAATGATGGTTTTAAATGTAACTCTTTTGGGCCACATACATTAATCTAATTGGTGTATAATCCTGAATATATATTGATTTAGAGCAGAACTTTCTATTATGAACTTGACAGCGTAAAGCAGCAGCTGTGTTCAATTCATATTTGATTAACTCTGGAAGAGAGAATGGCAGCTTTAAGTTGAAATGGATCAGGCAAGTTTCAAGTTAGCTTCAGCGTGTTTTACTATATTCTACTTCTGCACAAACCAAAGAACCATTGAAGCCATGGGCACCAGCATGATCAAGTTGAAAGTTAGAAGTCTGCATTTTCTGAACTTGAAGCTACTTGTCTGATCCATTTTTAGTGCGGTAGATGTTTTAAGCTGCACCAAAAAAAAAAAAAAAAAAAAATCTGCCTCTGAGGAAAATCTCAGGTCAGCAGATCACTCACGTTGACCAGCTGGATCACAGCCTCATTGTTTCAGACGATAAGAACAGCACCTTAATGCACGCGCGCAAACTTCGGGTGCAGAAACATGTAGCTCTTAGCCAACAATTTTAACCCCTTTAAAACTCCACCGGTGTGTAGAGTGGGACTGAAGTATAATCAGTTTAAAACAATAAAGGAGAGGTAGAAGGTGAAAATAAAGCTGGCAGGCTCTAGTTAGTGGGCAAATTTTGCAGACATCTGAAAGCGCTGCAAACTAATTCGCCAAACAATGATAAAAAAAAATCAATGGTCTAACTTACCCCGCGAATGTCCCAGTAAGCGAGAACCATGGCCATTTTGATTCACGTTTCGGTACCTGGCGGTTTTCAGAGAAAAGCGACAAGAAGTCCTGGGGTGTGAGCAAATACTCCAAGGAGTAGACCTTTCAAAGGTAGAGAAGAAGAGGAGGAGGATTATGACGATGATGATGATTTCTTGTTGTGTAAGTTGGTTAGCAAATCAATTTAAGGTGCATTTACCGCCACCTACCGGACTGGAGTGTGATCGTGGATTAATAGAATGCGGTTAAATTAGCTCGTATTTTAAAGGAATCTCATTAGTTGATCTTTGATATCATTAAAAGTCTTGATAGATTTGTTAAAGAAAATACGTTATCCTCTAAACTTAGGTATATGTTTCTAACTGACAGCACAAACTACACTCCCCCTTTTGATGCTTTCCTATAGGACGAAGACAATTTTTAAGACCTGCCAAAGGCTGTCATAATCTAATAAACATATTTATCACTATTTATCTAATATTTTAATTTACATAAAGTCATTTATCTATTTACCAAATAATAATCTAATTAAAAGATTGAATGATGGACTGCCATGAAACAGTGCTTTAGGGCCCATGACCCATTCAGTGTCCCTTTCAAGTTACATAGTCAAGCAAGAGGTATTGATATGTAACAAGTTTTATACATTGACCTATGGAAAGTAATTCAGTATGTTTCACATTAATCGAATACTTGGGTTAAAACTTGCTTCGGGTAAAATTGAGCCCATAAAAACTGCAGTTAATTGGGATTAATTGTAAGTTATGTAGACATTTAATGTGATTAATCAAAGTTGAAGATCATAACTGATTGGTAGGATTTTTAGTAAGTGAATATGATATTTGCATTATATCTACATGTTATATGCCAAGTGAACATGATGCCAAATTACAGGTGTTTATCAAGTTCAGTGGGGTCATTCCATAAAAAAAACACAGTTTGAGTCCCTCTCATCTCTTTAACTGTGTATTTCAATCTATTACATCATCAAAATGTGTGTTTAAACAGTCTTACATAAACATGAAATATCTCATTTAATGTGGTGTAAGAAAACTAAAATTAAAATAAAAGTAAGCTCTCTTGGGAAATATGTCTTTTTAGTTGATAACATATTTTTTATAATTTTACTTAGGGAAAGTGTTGTGTGAATATTTCAAATGACAAATCATTAAATTATTATATAAATCTAAACATCTATCTTTGCTCTTTTTGTAGTCTTTTGGTTTTTTTTTTGTTTTAATTTATTTAATTATAAAATATTTAGTTATCTCCCTGGAAAACCATTAACCCTGTTAAATAAATAAGTCTTTCCATATAAATTGAATGGAATATAAAATAACATAATAGCATGTAGATCAGGAAGGTTAATCTGAATAACCCTTATTTTGGTCATTTATTTATAATTTTGCAGATGTCAAAGTCAATTACTCAACTCTGCAACACTAAAACAGTATTGTGAAATAATTCTGATTTTTTTTTTCTTTTCAAGAATATATCCTAATTTTCAATCTCATGGATACCCTGGACACTGTCCTGGTAGTCATTGCATTTAGCAGTGGTCAGTTTGTGCAGAAGTTTCCACCCAGTCATGCTTAACACCATTTCTTTGATTGAATTCAGAAAAACAGGAGTCACACATGCACAAAAACCTTACCCTAAATCTGACCCAAACCCAATTCAATACTATCTAAAGCTAATCTCTAAAACCAAAGCAGCACTTTCTCTTATGGATCCCATCCTCCGATCTCCATAAGGAGTAGAGGGAGCTCATAGCCTAATATATGTTGGAAAATAGCCCTTACACTGTAAAATGGTTCGATCCTACACACCCACACCCATCCACTCCCATTCTTATCTTAATTGACTTCCACAGATTTTTCATTCAACTCTTTCTATGCCTAAACCCTGACAATAACCATTAACCTGACCTAACAATTGCTCAGTTTTCTCCCTAGTCCTAAACCTAACTGTTAGCAAAAAAGGAGCAGTGGTTAGCGCTGTTGCCTTGCAGCAAGACGGTTCTGGGTCTGATCCCGCATGGAGTTTGCATGTGTATGCGTGGTTCTCTCTGGGTACTACGACTTCTTCCCAAAGTCCAAAAACATGACTGTTAGGTTAACTGGTATCTCTCAGTTGTCCCTAGGTGTGAGTTAGTACATGGTTGAATGTCTATTTGTTGTGACAGACTATGCTGGGTGTACGACGCCTTACGCCCAGGGTCTGCTGGAGACAGGCACCGGCCCAACCGTGACCCTGACAAATGAAGTGGAAGAAGATGGATGCAAAACTCTGACTTTCAGTGTTATATTTTTTGGTAAGAAACTTCCTCCGCATTGCCTACAGATGGTTGTCAGAGGGCCCAGTGGCGCCTTGCTTCTATTAGCAGCTGTGGCTACGATGTAGCTTGCCCCCATCAGTGTGTGAGTGTATGAATGTGGTGTAAAGAGCTTTGGTCAAGTTTCCTGACTTGAAAAATCACTATATAAGTACAGTCCATTTACCATTTTAGCATTTCAGGTTCTAAAACTGTTTAAAAAAATTGAAAAATTTCTTAATTATGTTTGACGTTACTAAAATTTACATTATTCTCATAAAAGACACTGTAAAATCTCTGAGTATTAATATCTCTAAAGACAACAGTAACATGGTTGATCATTTTACACTTATCAGTGAAACCAACAACAAAAAAAATACATTTAAGAACAGTTCATTCAACTATGCATGGTAAAGTGCTATCAAGCAAAGTAGAGATGTTGAAAACTTCACATGTTTTTCTTTTATCACCAGAGGTCAGCAAAGAGCTTTATACTGACCTTGTTTAAGCAGCATGCAGGTCCATACATCAGTGCTCCAAACACAGATTCCTCTGCTATGGCCCAACAGAATTGACCAGGACTATTAGAAAAGCAGAGCAAAAGTCTGGTTGCCTTCCAGTTGAAGAGTTTTTTGTTGTTTAACATTGCCCGGATTACTGAGAATTTACAAAAGCATAGGAGAAGAGTATTTTGGGTGACAGTGACATTACACCTGAAGGGTCGTCGGTTCAAACTTCATCAGCTGTTGTGGCCTTGGCTAAGACACATCATCCACATTGCCTAAGCAGCACATTGCCTAAGCCAGCTAAAGCTATAATGTAGTTAGCATGAAGGGGTGAATTATTGAATGTAGTGTAAAGTGCTTTGGAGTCTCGAAAAGACTACCCAGGTACAGGCCAGTTAAGGTTTGTTTCTTTGAACAAACAGCTGCAGCCCTTTGAAGACAATGTCAACTCTAGCAGTGGAATCAGCTACACCTTCGTACTCAAAGTTGCTCTCAGCCACTGTCTGAATCACTTTCAGCTAAAAACAATTGTCCCGGATTCTTTTATTCAAAGACGTGAATTCTCCGAGAGGATTCTGAGACTGTTTGTGGATACCAGGTGTTGTCAGGAGACAGGGGATCTACTGACAGTAGTGAGCTTTGTAAGCTTCTGATGGAGGATGTCTGGGTTACTGGGACTGAAGGCTGAGCTGAGGCTTGCTGAGCTGCTGCAGGTTGAAGTGCAATCCCAATTCCTGTGCGTTCAACCAACGAATCTGCATAACCTATGTGATTCTCCCATGTCAATATGAACACGAGTCTTTAAGAAATGTCTCAGATGTCCGTACGTGCAAGAGTCAATCATTTCTGAGCACATTATTTCTAAGGTTTACCTAATAAAGTGAGCAATGAAGTATTCTAAAGATGTGTTCAATCATTTATTCATCAACACCTAATATTTCTATGTCAACTTAGTAATAAAATATAGACTTAAAGAAAAGCTTCAGCAATTTACACCCAGTACACTCCAGTATTTGTTGTATTGCATGTCTGTCTCTGCACAGTTTATTGAGTTTATTGAGTTATTCAGTTTATCCCGAGGTCTTAGGAAAAAGAAAGTGATCAGATCTGAGGAAACCTTTTTTTTATTTAGTGAAGATAAACACAGATACATTCTCACCTAAAACATCTTGAAAGTTTATTTTAAGTAATTCAAAGCATAATATATACATTTTAACAACAGTTTTTGCCATCGTTGTCTATCGTTGCAGTCTGAGCCTGACCAATCCCCTTTGACCTGCAGTGAATCATGGGAAACGGGGGGGGGGTATTGGATGCGTTTAGGCAAGAATATGGCTTAGTTAATCTCAAATATCTGCTCAGTTAGTCGAGATTTTACTCAGTTTAAAAAGAGCTCTGATGTTTCCTCACACCTAAGGCCTGATTTTATTCCTAAAAGCTGAGAACTGACTTTCTGAAACCTGAGGACGTCCTAAAATGTACACCGTAGTTTATGTTAGCTTGTACAGTCTGAGAATTTCTGCCACAATGTTGTTTGGTTTTAGCTGTAGCATGGCTTGTTGTGCCCTCTGGATCTCTGAAAGTTTGCATGACTGCAGAAATGGTGAAAAATCATTTAAGTAACATCCATGATTTTCAGCTTGTAGCAACAACTTACAGTCTATAACATCACAGTGAAACGGGCCTTTCCACCACAAAACAGATTCTGGTTATTTCGCTTTTTGTGCAGCTTTCTTTATTTCCCATCACAGTATTTCAATAGGAGTAACAACAAAAAATTTTTTTCAATAGTCTCATTTTTGTTATGCATTAGGTTGATGTAATCTGTCATGTGTTTTTTTTAGCTTGCCATACATTACATATTTACTCTCAGTAACATGTAGCTGACGAGGAAATGAATGCAAGTAATTTAATCTGCTAAGAATGTAGAATGATTTGGAATTTTTTTAATGTGGAAGAATCAGCTGTTTAATTCTTTTTAGCATATATTGAACAATTGTAAAGTAAAACACAAAGTATGCAGATAAAACATAAGGCCTTTCCCACTACACTGACTATAAAAAGCTAACCGATGCAGGTGAGTATTACAGGTTTTATTTTATATTAATAAGCATTTCCCCTTCAGGAGAACTCTCCCATCTTTTATCATTTTATGTGTGTAATTCTGGGTAAGTTACCTCTGTAGTTTTTATGTGAACCAGCTTTGGAGCAAATAATCTCCTGATTATAATCTATTAAACATTTGTGTTTTTGTTACATTTCATAAAATTAATAAATATTTTATTTTATTATGATAATATCACCTTAACTACAAGTGAAGCTAATTAGCATCATACCAGTTTTAGTCTAAATACAGCCAATATGGTTTAAGTATAATACACTATTGGTTTATACATTTGACTGTTGTACTAATGATACCAAAAAAATTGCTTTTATGTCATGTAGCTGTTTTGTGAACTAAATATGTTGCAGGTAAGAGCAAGGATACACTGTGAGGCTGCACTGAAAATGGCTGATAAGCTTAGTAAATCGAATTAGGCTGTCCAATAAAAAAAAATAAATTAAACACAGGTTTAAAAACTGATATATAAGAATGGATAAAATCAGACCCAAATTCTGAAATTTATTTCTGAATTGAGGTTTGATGTTTTTTAACTTCATTAGGTGCTTAAGACATTAGATTAGATTAGATTAGATTAGATGAGTTTTATTGATCTCACAGCGGAGAAATTCACACGTCACATACTGGCAAAGTAGATAAGATAAGATAATTGACTTACCAATTAAACTTTGAAAAATGATGTATAAGTTGGGTATAATTGTAGAAAATCAAGTCAGTTAAATGCTTTTATTTCCATTATTTAAAACTGTATCTAATGGTAGCTTAAAATGATGAAAAAAATAATGATGACAATGAATTATTTTATAGAACAGTACTAGACTAATTTAAAATAGTCGATGAGAATCAGCAACAGTTCCTATAACTATTTATGGGAAAGTGGATTAACCATTCTTACAGTATTTTAGTAAAATTTAAAAAACTTGGAAGTGATGATAGAAGTACAAAGATTGTTCAACAGCATGTGTAGATAAATTTCTTACACTGTTTAATTTCTAACAGTGTTTTCTTAATCAAAGAAAGACCTTGCAGCTTAAGGAACCACGCTATCAAATTTTCAAGAATTAGGTTGATTTTTAAATGCTAAAATAATTTAAAAAGTAATGCTTATTGGAAAATTTTGTTTTGACTTCCTATGTATCTGTGAAGATGGGTCGTTCACCAACTCGTTAGAGTGGTTTCGAGGTGTTATGTCTGAGACAACCTCCTCTGTTAAGGGATGGGTTTTTAGGTTCACATGTCTGGTGTGAATAACAGACATTGATAAAATAGTCAACACACTTAGATTGAAAATTTTAAGTTATAATTTAGAGACTTATTGTCACTAATTAGCTTATATCTAAATTCACACTAGTTATAATAGGCTATTGAAGTTATCAACCTTCTACTTAATCTAATATATATATCGTTGGCAACAAAATCACAGGTTTTAAACAGCTGGGTGTAAATTAATGAAGAGGAACTTTTATTAATTTAAATATAGCTGTGGTTTAAGACAAGGATGATTTAATGTGAAGCTCACATGATTTAGTAAACTTGTTTGCCAACCAATGACCCTGCAGCTCTGCTACTGATAAGACTCGTGCGCGCTCCTCGTGCACGCAGTGCGTCGTTCTCATTGGCTGCAGCGACGCTATAAAGTCTGACTGCATCTGACTCTCTTTCACTCTTTGACTGAAACTAAGCTGCTGCAGTCCAGCTAAATTCACCACAGAGTCACCACTAACACTCGGCAGGTTAACAGGATTTCTCACACTTCATCTTCACTGCTTTCTCGCCCCTGGAAGTCCTAGTATTAACTGTATCTTTAGTCAAAATGAAGGAAAGAAGACTCCCGCAGCCTTTTGTGGCGAGATGTAAACTGGTACTGATTGGAGACGTTCAATGCGGTAAAACAGCGATGCTGCAAGTCTTAGTAAAGGACTGCTACCCAGAGGTAAGATCCTGCTGCTCAGATCATTAATCATTGGGATGTAAGGAAGGGTTTAGCAATATAGATGTTTGTTTTTTTAAGTCTCTGTAGTAGACTAATTATTAGATTATCATAATGCTATTTAATATTCAATTTATTTATCTAAACGTCACTGACTCAATCTAACCAAAACAATAGTTGGATTGAAATCTTTTGTGAAGACTCTATGTTTGTAGAAGCCATATTATTTTATACAAAATCCTTTTCAGGGGGAATATATATATATATATATATATATCTATATATATACATATTGATCAATTTATTAAAATATAAAGAAAATGTGATTAAAACACATATGTAATAATAAGTAGTTTATAACACAATCTATACATTTAATTAGAGTTCAGTTTTGATGCAAGACGAATGAACATGTGTTGAGAATGATTCCTAATCCTGCTCTCCTCTCCTCCTCATCCAGACTTATGTCCCCACCGTGTTTGAGAACTACACAGCTTGTCTGGAGCTGGAGGACCAGCGTGTTGAACTCAGTCTTTGGGACACATCAGGTGAGATTTACAAGCTGTGCTATTTTTGGTTACTTTTTCTGAATAATTTTAGGCTTTCCAAGACAAGTGTCTCCACCTTTAATTAGCAGTCTCGTCAGTTGAGCAATAAGTTAAAGTTTTCAGGCTGAGAGCCGTATTGATAGGTTGATGTCTGCGATATGTTTGCCCTCCCAGTAAGATCAGCTGTCCAGGAGCCGGGGAACCATTACCAGTGTAAATACAACAAGGTCTCATTCTTTTGTTTTAGCTGGTAGATAGTGAGGTCTATTTAGCCAGACTTCATTATCTCCTTATCTGATTGTCTTTATTGTTTGGATGCAGTTAATTAGCTTTTTATTCTGTGTTAAAACTGCTGAGGAATCTCACCTGCTTGTCTGTGAAAGTCAGACAGATTCTGAATTAGTATTAAAGCCCAAACCTTGTAATAATTTACCTTAAGCTAAGATATCTATCATTGATCAGTTAATACAAATTCAAATAAATTATGATAATATGTACAATTATATTTGAATATGAGTTGAGTTTTAGTATCCTTTATTTTTTTCCTAAATTCATTTTTTAAAAAGAATGTTCCAAAATTTAGAGTATAGATGCAACAATCAGAAATGTGTGTCAGAAATGTAATTTTCCTTCTCTTTTTTTTTTGTTATCCAGTCATCAAAGGTGTGTTGTTTTTAACACCATAACCCATAGTGCTATTTCTTTTAATATGTACATAATAAAAAACAAAACAGGAAATGTTAATTTGCTGCCAGTTTATTCTTAAATCAGGTCTGACCTGCAGATCAAAGGCAGATCACATCTATTCTCTGTTCATTTCTGCAGCAAAACAAAGGAACTCCATCTTCTTTCTGTCTATAAAGCCATCACCTTACATTAAATAACTGATGCACTTTTGTTATTCATTTAAAGTCAAATATAAAGAACCAGTATTCCAATGCGTAGTCCACTAAGTCTTGACATTCTTTAATTTTTTTGATTAAGATCTACCTTTATAAAACCTTTTCTACAACAGAGATATTCGATTGTTTGAATTGTATTTTGGTATTTTTAATTTGGTGATACTAACCAGTGAATATGAACTCAATCTGTGAATTTAATGTATTGGTCAAAACTTTCATCATTTACTAAATTCTTAATTAAAAAAAAAAAAGTCGTCCTTGTCAGAAGAGGTCTTCCTTTTTCTAATCTGTTTTGTTTGTAAAATGACCTTCTTCTGTGGTCCTAAATTATGTGGAAATTTGATTAAATATAAAGAGAAATTAACTGCATATATTAAATGACCAAATATGCTTTTGAACAGTTGAAATAAATTAAAAAAAAGTTAATAAAGGATGAAACTGTATATATAAGCAGTCAGTAGGAACGGCTTCCAGGTTTCTGGTTCAGTCGGTGACCAGATGACCTGCATGCGTCCCATTGACCTAAACACACTGAAGAAATTATGTAAATAAAATCAATAAAAAGGGCCAGCAAGTGCAGCAGCGAACCTTCTTTGTTCCAGTGCTGGAACCGGAGCCTCAGGCTTGGTGTTCAGAGGAAGTGAAGCTGTGCCAGTTGGCCTTCAGAGTGGTTGTTTCACAGGGGAGCGGAGGGGATGCCTCGTCCATACAGGGGGTGGAAGCCAACCATGGTTTATATGTGTGTGTGTGTCACTGAACAGAAGGCACAGGCTGAGAGAAAATGTGCTTGACCTCCATGCTTATGTAATACAAAGCAGCCTTGAGATAATTTATGTTTGTACATTTGTCTCCCACGAAGGAAAAGCCTTTCTTGACAGTCCCCCCCTTCCTGGAGGAAATGTTGCATAAGACAGCTTTCCATTGGTAGTAATAAATAAACATACCTTCTGCACTATACATGGATATCCACATGGCCCTGTTACTCTTTATTCTCTTCATGTTTAGGATTTACTAAATCCTAAACACCAAAAACATACTATCCGCTTTACTAAAGACTACTTAAGATATTAATAATTTTCAACAAAATCACCTTTATAATGAAACTATGTATTATTAAAATTCCAAATGTCTGTTTAGTTCAACTTAGAGTCTTTAAGAAAACTTGTATCAGCAAATCACAAAATAATGTTAAATTATGTCGGATGGAAGCACAAAAACAGTCAGAAGCAACTATTTTCCAAGCTCTATGTTCAGGCTGCTAATTTTAAACACAGCAATAAATTTACTTTGATTGAAGTAAAGTTTCTCTTTTTTTTATTCGCTTTTATTCTTCCAATTCTACCTGTTTGTTAAAAGACATCCTTTGATAGACAGATATTTCTCTGGAAGTCTTTTAGTAAAGGTAAGGCTCTTCTTAACTTTTGAGGAACTCACAAACTAATGCCAACTAATCATATTAACCACAATAGCTGTGCTCAAATGTATTATTAAGATGCTTTGAACAGTTTATATTTTCAACTCTTTAATAATTTGATCTTCCTTCTAAAGCTAATGTAAAATCTTGTTGAACTGCAGAGCTGCTCTCACCCGCCTCTGCTTCTAATGCATTAATCAAACTCAGCTTGGGGTTAAACATTCTTTGTTCAACAATGCTTAAACTTTTTTTCTGTTGTTTTTCTTTGAATTTAAATTTTGTCAAACCTTTAAAGATATTTGAGAATGCGGGGTGCACGCCTTAAAAAAATAAACCTGGCCCACGATAATTTGGTGATTATTTATTGGATCAATTTATATGAAGAAACAAGATGTTCTGACAATTTAACATTTTATTTATTTATTATACATTGTTGTGGGATGGCAACCCATTCATTAACCAGTGATTGAGGCAGTGAGGGTACTTTACAATAACTATCAAATCAATCTTTATAAATTGTATAGGGAACATTAATTAACCATTTATAGATAGTTTATTAATGTTTGATTCATTTATAAACTACATCTAAACCATTCAGAAGAGGTAAATAGATCACTTATTAAAAAGTTCCATTAAAAATAAAGGTTAGGTTCAGGTATTAGGTCCACTGATGTTAGGATTAGGGCTAAACCGACATGGAAGGACAATAAGATCTACTTACCTTTTATAAATGGTCTACATGCACTTTATAAATGTTTATCAAACATTATTAAACTAACTTATGAATGATGATTAATGTAAAGTGTTACCCACATTGTTATTTTAAATGATTATTTATTTCCAATCCATGTAGAAAGCAAGTATTTTATTGCTAATTTAAGTTCTTTTGGACAAATTGGAAGTGACTGATATAGTTCTTGGCTTGTCGGAGCTTTAAATTGGTTAGAAAATTGAAATCATGTCTTGACACAACGACAGACAGGAGTAAAACATTTAAAAACAGTAAGACGTAGCTGGTATCTTTTTTTATTTCCCTCTTGGTTCAAGCCACACTGATGAGTGCAGACCCGTTTTTTTTTTTTTTTTTTTTTTTGGTCTTTCAAAGTGAATTTAAAAGGTTTGAAAAGAGCGGCTTCTTTTCATACTGCTAAAAGCACCGTGCATCTTTGTGTAACGGAGCGTATTTATGTGTTCAGGCAAGGTTGAGGTGCTAATGTGTGGGAGGCGTTAGGAGCTAGAAGTTGTGTCCTCTTTAGATCTGTCTGCCTGCTCTTTCTCAAGTCTTGCATCACCTCAGATGGCTATATGGGGTACCGCTGTTGATTCCCACAAAAAGAACACAAAAAAAAATCATTGATGGATGCAACTTGTGTAATGCATCCTACTTCGCAAAGTTAAGTCAAGAATGAAGACAGGCTATAAAACCTGGGAGGAAAACATCAGGCTTGCAAATAAGACTCCCTGACTGTTGGTTGGTCCTGCTAATAGAAGCATCTACTACGGTCCTAATTACACCTTCTTTTATTTGCTTCTTTTGCACATTTGGCCCCCGAGGACAGGACGGGGGAATTAAAGCTTACTGTGGTTGTGTAGGTAGTGATTATGTGGTAGAAGGAAGACAATAGAGCGCGGACATCCTGCCAATCTGTTTTAGCTCTGGAACTTGTTCTGTTTATAGAAATGCAAGAAGAATCTGTTTCCTTCATATTTTTACTTTCGTAATACCTGAGAAGTGTGCATGTGAGTGTGTGTGAGTGTGTGTGTGTGTGTGGGGGGGGTCTCATCCACAGTCACTTCATAGAATATAACATATATTTTCCGTCACAGTGAACACAGCTATTCAGATAAAATGATGTATAGTTATGAGTAAAAGGTATGTTTTTTAGATTACTGTTTAACAAAAAGATTTTGTCGAGTTTCACTCCACAGCTTCTAAAGGTTTAAGGTCTGAGTATTGAATACAGTTCACTGCCAATCGTATGTATAGCCTTGGGTTGTTTTCCCTTTCTGTTCCAGCCCCGCAAGTAAATGCATCTAGCCAGGATGTTATATGATAGACTGATCCAGTGTCATCGAAATCTGGATTAAGCTTTAACACCAAAAAAACAAATAAAATCTAATGGATTCAGTTTTATCTGAGTCTACACTGTATTTGTAGAATTACCTTTTGCTCCAAAACTGCAAGTCTTTAAGGGTGTGTCTTTACGTCTAAGGACTTTATGTTTTTCAGTGTTTTACAAAGTGCCAGAAATCAAAATTGCAATTTTACTTTGCTCTAACCACAAGCATTCAGATGTTTCACTCCAGTGTTAAGTTTTATTTTACCATAAAAGCTTGCTTGTCCAGAGTGCATTTTTAGAGAACTTCTACAGACATGCATGGATCTGCATGGAGGGACTTTAGTCCTAACTATTCTGGTGTAGCTCTGATGGTATTTTTAGGGTTACTGTTGTATTGGAAGGGGGACTTCTGCTCTAATCAGCCATTTGTCGGTGCGTCTAACAGGTTTTCTTCCAGGATTGTCATGCTCTGTTCATTTTTCTTTCTAATTAGACTGATCTCTGGAGCTCTGATCTCCATACCGTGATGCTGTCATCACCATGTTAGACTGCAGTGATGAGCTCAGAGTGATGTGCAGTGTAAATTTCAGTCTCATACTATGCTCTTTCTTCCAGCACTCATGTGTTGTGTATCTTGTGTGACTTGGGACCAATTTGACCTCCTGATGTAAATCTTTGCGTTTCCTCAGAAAAAAACCACAGTCCTCTTTATGTCTCTATTAATAACCACCTTGCCCGGCCTGTGAGTTTCAGATCAGGGTTCTGCCTGCAGCAACCTGGATCAGAAGTGTCTCTATTTTTCTTCTTTTTTTTTTTTGCTGTAATGAAGTTCGAAACTGTGAGATTTTTTGACATCCTTCACCATAAATCTTTAGGAAATGTATCCATCTCCTTTTTCTTAAGTGTTTTTTTGCCTTGGTTTGTTTTAAAACCCTACAATAAAACATTGATTCTTTAAAAGTTGGAACAGGTCTCCTGTAATAGAAGTATTTGCTGCTATAATTGGGTTTTCGTTCAGCTGTTTCACTTGCAGTCATACCATGTTCTCTGTTCTCAAAATATAGATGGAACAGTGCTTTACATCAATGTTCAAGGGGTATGCATATGTTTACAAGATGCAGTGTATGATGTGTTTTAAAATTAAAATTAATTAATTTTTAATTTAAAATTAAAATCACTTTTATAACACTGGTTGTTAAAGCACAATCAGCTGAATGAATAAATACTTATTGTTAATTCTTTTTTTAAAAATCTATTTCAACATTCTCCTGTGTAGATATTAGAGATTAGTTGATTAAAGATAATTATGGTTTAGTCTTTATCATTTCTTAACCAGATAAAAGCTCTAATTCAGGTGAATAAAGCTTAGCTCTGACTGCTTGTCGCCCTTTCAGGCTCTCCGTATTACGACAATGTCAGACCCCTCTGCTACAGCGACTCAGACGCGGTGTTGCTATGCTTTGACATTAGCCGGCCAGACACGGTAGATGGTGCTCTGAAGAAGGTATGATCTGCTCACATTCCTGCCAGGTGGCATCTTTGCTTAATTATCAGCCACCTTTCTCTGAAGCGTTAACCCTGTTTGTTTTCTTTTACAGTGGAAAGCAGAGATTCAAGACTTCTGCCCCAACACTCGAATCCTCCTTATAGGCTGTAAGACAGACCTGCGAACTGATGTTTGCACACGCATGGAGCTGTCCAATCAAAAACAGGCTCCAGTCTCCCATGAACAGGTTCCATTTCCTTTTTTTTTCACCTGTTAATTTATTTTGTAAAAGTATTTTTTTAAAGAAACAATTCATTGCCTTTTAAAAAATACTCATCCTCATTTCATAGGGTTCATCTTTGGCCAAACAGCTTGGAGCCGAAGCTTATCTGGAGTGCTCGGCCTTCACTTCAGAAAAGAGCATCCACAGTGTGTTTCGTACAGCCGCCCTGGCCTGCATGAATAAACTGCAGCCTGCCAACAAACCCAGCCCGGTCCGCCGCCTCTCCAAAAGACTGCTGCACCTCCCCAACAAGACGGATCTCCTCTCCTCCACCTTTAGCAAGGACAGGTCCAAAAGCTGCTCCATCATGTGAATAAAGCAAGGAGCGTGATGGGAATACAGGAAGAGACAAAGAGAACAGTTTTCTAGTGGGTTCAGTTGAGGTTCAGGGCGTGCAAGAAGGAGACAGACAGAGCAATCGTCTGGATTTCAGAAAACGTTCAACTTTGTGGCGTCATCCTCCTTCAGCTCAGTTACCACATTTTCTGCAGAGAGACGATATTTGAAGTGGAGTATAATAATCCTGTACAAACAGAGAACAACATGCACTTTATGTTTCCCCACATTGAGGTTGTTGTCCACGAAGGAAGCAGTTATATTGTCTCCATCTAAAGCTTTGGTAGCTGTGCTGTATCCCATCTATCTCTCTGTCTGGATGTCTGTTAAAGGTCACAGCATGAGCTGAGTGAAGAGAGCGTAAAGCCTGAGCATAAAGCTGTATCTGCAGAAACCTAGCCGAGGATTAAAAAACAAAAACCTCCTGAAGAAATCATCCCTGCCACCAGACCCTTCACTGTTATACAGTTTAGAATTAAGGTTGACAGCAGAACAAAAAGATATGTCAAAAAGGAAGGGATTTGGCTCATTTCCAGAAGGCAGGGCAGAGTGAGAGTATGGAGATCTGCGATGTGACTCAGCAGTAGATGAAAAAGGATGGATGCTTTGTCTTCAATACTTCTAGCATGTTTTCAGGAGGCTGAGTCACCCCCGCAGCCTTATGTGTTCAGTAACCATAGGCCTTGATTTAAGTGGTATAACTGGGAGGAATGGTTTTCAAGACTGTTTAATAGGTTCCAAATGATTTTGTTATCTTTTTTTTTGTTTGCTTTTTGATAGATCATAGCAAGATGAGGAAATTATTTCCCACCATGAAGTCTGAGCTATCTACATTTGGGAGCTACTCCTCCGTATGGACAGTTAGGGGAATAATTTTTCAGCTTGGATCTGCACATATGTGCTAATTGTTGCTTACAGCACAGCTTCCTGAAGATCTGCCCAAGGAGGATTTGACACGACTGAATAATTACTTAACTTCATACAATGAAACCAAACAAGGTATATTTTACTCTCTGTATCCATCTCCTCTTACATCCTCCTCAGATTGCAGGAACCTGTTGCTAAGAGCTGACAGTAAATGTTACCCCTATCCAACATTTGGTTATCCTTAAAGACATAGTTAGCAAATTTCTAAATCTATTAAAATATTGTGATTGAAGATTCTCTATTATCCTGCTAAAATTGGAAAATCTCAAAATGATAGAACAGCCCATCATCTTACATCATTCAGCCTTCCTATTATTTGCTAAAAGTCTTGCTTTCACTCTTAGCATGAAAGAACTGGAACTTCAACTCATCTCTTTTATCTCTGTGCTTTGATACTCCGACTTAAACACCTCATGGAAATAGAAAAACATTCAGTTTTGAGTAACAACTTTCACACCAAATAATATTGCTATTAGCAGGTAGCTCTAACCTAGTGTGACCGGCCAATCACTGCTCTCTACCAAGCAGTCACTTGTCTGACGACTGATTCTTCACCCACCACACAGTTTTCATGCTGTATCCATGTCCTTGAGCAGCAGCTCATATCTTTCATGAAGTTGATGACTTTTTATTTTGGATTAGTTGGTTCCAGATGCTATATCTCACTACCAAGACCAAATAGGACATCTACTGTCCTAAAAACTCTCCTCTGAAAAATCGTTTACAGAATGACGCAAATGAAATCATTGTGCTCTTAAATTAGCATCCATGATTATTTACAGATTATTGGTTTATTTACACAGGAAGTCATCCGCCATTGATGATTATCCTGTGATTCTAGTAACTAAAACGTTTTCAGTCAATATAACTAGTTAAAAAGTTTATGTAGAGTATATGAACTGAACTATAAATAGTTCTCACAAGACCAGACTGAAAGTATAGCTCCAGAAAAGTGTCATGTTGATAAGATACTGGTACATAGGAGCAGCAATGTGAGCAACACCACCAAGGCTTTTAGGTGCTGTTTATTGTTTTCGTTATCTATGGCTTCGTCATATGTGGAAGCTCAGTAAAGAGGCTTGATATGATGCTGATAACATCCTTATATTTGCCTTTTTCTCTCATATATGGTCTTAATTTATTGTCTTAAAAGTAAAATTAAGCTAAATTGAAGAGAATATGAACATTTAGCATTTAGATGTAATAATTAGCCACTTTTGTTTTAGTCTATATATTCATCCTGTTGGATGTAGCTTTATATTTTTAAAGCTATATCCACGTGTTTGAAACATTAAAAAAAAAGTTCCTTACTGTTTATAAAGTAATCCAAGCAAATCTGTGCCATATAGATGCTATTTGTCTTCCCTGGATATTAACCAACCACACTCATCAATGCTCAATGCTTAGTTGCAAAGTTTGCTCACATTAACTTTTTCTGATTCTTGAGTTGCAAATAAACAAAACTTTAGTTTTTTATCGGCTTTCTTTGTACACTTTTGAATCCAACAACTGATGTAAAGCTGTGACCTTGCTCTTTATACTATCGCATTGGCGCTGCTATCTATCATAGTGTAAAGGGAACCCAAGTATATTTATTTCTTAAATTGATTTACTTAAGAACAATCAGTTTATGGAAGATTGTTGGCATACCGATTCGTTACTTAATCTGTTAAATGTATTTATTTGTACAAATATTCCTCTAAACTATAAAGTAAACATTAGAAGATTTTAAAGATTTATGGTAGGGATGCATAAACAGTGGGGACATTTTTACAATCTTGACATTTATAGGATATCAGACATTTGCTCTGGAATATTTCCTACTCTGATTAGCTGTCTGCTATAGTCTCTGGAACCAGTGTTAGATGGTAAGAGTGGTATCTAGTAAATTATTCCTAATCTACACTATCTTACTTCAAAAAAATCCGGCTATCACTTTTATTCTACCAAATACATTTTTTATAAAGGCTTTTGTTGAACTCAAATGTTCCTTACAAACCTCTGATTTATAAAAATAAAAGGCACCTTTCTGGATGTAGATTTTAAGCATTTTGATATTTAAATGAAATAGTTTTGAAGTTGCTGCAGAGATTTTTATAAAGATTTCTGAACTCTGCTGCTTTAAGAAAACCTAAAGACTTTCTCACCCCAGCACCCAAAAAACGCTTTATAGCAACAATACAAACTTATATTTAAGGTGACTTCTTTGTTTTTCATGACAATTTTATATATAAGATCAGACTTAATCCCCTTAAATGCCCCTAATATGAATCAAATCCTGCATACAGGCTGGTCCTGCTTGTTTTTATTTTGTTTTCAGTCATCACAGAAAGCAGAAGATCTGCTGGATGCTGTGCCTGTCCTTGTTTTCACTTGAATCTCCTGCCATTAAGCTGTTGACAGCTTGGCTAATGGAGGACTTGATGATTTGTGGGTCTGTACTGGGAAGCGCGGCGATGTGCATATCGGTGGAATTCAACGTGTTGCCTAGCAACAATGTGAGCAAGGGCCATGCCTATATCTGACGGGGGAGGTGGGGAGGGGTAATGGCATTCAAGGAGTACGCCTCACCTTTCCTTTGTAGCATTAGACTAAAACGTAAGCGAAGGCTGCACTAATCAGGGAGCAGCAGACTGCTTCATCTTTGAGCTTTCGGGTTTGAAAGAGCTCCCATAGTCAACTGGTAGCAGTCTCAGGTTTTTCAATGTTATGCTTCAGATCTGCTGCAGTGAACCTTCCTGAACCTCTGTGCTGTCTGGAGCATCCTAACGTCCCAGACTGGTCGCAGTTTGTTAAATATAACTACACTGTTTCACGGTTCCATTGGCTTGTTTATCAGTTGTTTTTTTGTTATTTTCGTTTTGTAAATAATCTTCTTTACAAAGCTGTTTTACTCCTACAGAGGAATGTTGCTGAAGCAGAACAACATGCTTGTATAAGGTTGCCTCTAAAGGCTTAAGCTATTAACAAAACTCTGCATTTGTTATTGTGTTTAAAAGCTTTAAGTGATTATGCCTGAATTTCATTTACAAGTGTTTTCTTCTGTGATAAATCAATTAAAGACTAAAGTTTGACAAACATGTGATGAAGTCACGTCAGTTTATTTCTTGCTGATATGAATGCATTTAAAAAGAAAGCGAATATGTTCAAGAAAATAATTTTTTTGTACATTATTGAGTTGAGGCACTAAAATGTGCGGCTTTCAAGTAATTCTTCTATAAGTTCAAACTAGGTTAGAAACCTCTCAGAAATCGTATCTAAGTGGAACAAAAGTCTGTTTCGGAGGCTTGATTGAATTCAAGGCTGTTAAAAAGACAATTTGACTGATAGCTTGGTGGCACGTTGTCTGTGTTGTCTACGGGATAAAAGATAAATGTATCTTAATTTCTGGGTGAAGGCCAAAGTAGTCAATCTCTTTAAGAAATTAAAAGACATTGATAATATGGTGCAAAGGACAGTTTATACTCTTTTAAAAAGTTAATATTTACCCAATTACAGCAACAAACTATTGCATTTTATGTGATCAAAGTGCAGTAATGAATATTTTTAAGGTAGAACATATAGGACACAAGGTTTTTAAAAGTGATGAATATAAAAACCTTTAAACTGTTGATACGATAGTTATTAAGCCAACTAAACAACACTGGATGCAGCTTTCACGTAATAGGTAAAGCTACAAACTAATAGGTAGAGCTGTTAATTTAATATTTATATAAACAAAGATGTTCTGTGAGGCCCTCAGTGGTTTCTTAGTGAACATTAGGAAACAAACTGCCTCATTAAGACAAAAGAACAAGGCAGACAGGTCAGGAAGTTTAAAGCAGATTTATATCAAATGATTAGCTGAGTGAGGAAGGAAATCAGAGAAGAGAAAAGAAAGGACAAGACTTGTAAATTGGGTCTTTTTTTATCAGAGGCAGGGAAAAATCCTTTGTCTAAATGCAGATCAGTCTTGAGAGAAAAATCACTAGAAGCTCCCAAACACTTGAGACTAAAGAAAAACTCCAACTTTCAGTGGAATAATAGCTCTAAACATAGAGCTAAAACATACTTTATCTCAAAGTACAGTACTGAGTAAGAATGGCTTAGTCAACTTAAGATATTATTTTGACTTTAATCTTTGGTATGGAATGAAAAAAAAACTATATATATATATATGTTCAGGAGAATGGACCTCCATGCTGTTTAAGTATGTTTCAAGGTATACAACAAAGGGCCCAGGCAGGATTTGATCCCCTGACTCTCAGGTGAAAGTTATGCATACTTACCAGCTAAAGGGATACTCCCTGAGCCAAGTAAGGCACATCTTCAGTTTGAGGCAGAGCGAAAGGACCCCACACTCTCACACATACATCAGTTCTCCAACTACAGGTTTCCAAGGTCCGAACCAACAGAACTGACAAAGATTCCTGGATGGGTGTCGAAACGTCTTAAAAAAACTGAGTGAAAGTCCGGTTACTTTCCAATTTAAGCCTGTGTTGGTTGCCATGATCTGGCACATTTCTCCCATTTCTCTCATGGACAAAAGGACATCTCTTCTGCAGCTGTGTGTTTTGGGTGTTA
This sequence comes from Jordanella pulchra, assembly GCA_034780135.1. NCBI lineage: Eukaryota > Metazoa > Chordata > Actinopteri > Cyprinodontiformes > Cyprinodontidae > Jordanella > Jordanella pulchra. The sequence continues at coordinate 24,049 of JAUZNJ010065121.1, forward strand.
CTGTAAAACTTTCATCATCTCACCAGGAAATCTTTATCTTTCTGCAATACATCCATGGATAATGTTTTTCTGTAGCTTATTTGTCTCTTTCCTTTACCTTAAAGCTATCTGGCATGGCCTCCTTGACTTGTTTGATCTTTGCTGTTATCAGCTTGTGTCTGCTCGCTCACTGGTGAAACCATATAAATGAAGTGCCCTGGATCTTTGTCATTCCTGAGCTATCGCACAGGATACAGCTTATCTGCTACATTTAAACACCAACTGACAGAGCAATGGAGGGAATCTGCTCTGTACCAGAAACCTTGGATAGATTTCATCTGTGCTTCTACACTACTGAATATTTTTATAGCTGGAATATCAGTTCGATCATCACTGGAATGAGCCGAGTGCTGTTTCTCTCTCTGACGTGTTTTGCTTCCTCCGATCTCTTGCTGCCTTTTTGGTTTCACTGTATCTCTACATAAAATAAATAAAAAAATGGCTCATGCACATTACATGTCTAAACAAATCAAATAGCTTCCTGACATAAACCATGCTGAGCTTGTCATTTATGGCAGGATGCTGGAAGGCATTATTATGCACTTGGATATGGCACATCTGCTGTCACCGGTTCTTTCACAAATAGATTGTACTTTTTAAAATGTGTTCTTGTTTTTTTTTATTCAAAATATAAAAAGCATTGAAACTGTGAAATAATAAAAAAAAATGTCCCAACACATATGCTGTCAATGAATCAGTATCTGATTTGCTTTGTTTATATTAAAAACATTTAATGAGTCTGTATGTCAAACTAAGACCAAATGCAAAGTGAGCTTTGTCAGGTAATGAAAAAAAAACAGCACAGCAAACAATACATTGACAGGTTGGTCAAAAACATTGCTGTGCCTTTTTTACAACCATTAAACACTCTTTAATCCCTCCTTTCTAATTGACATCAAAGAAAACAAAATGTTCCTGTTTTAATTAAGCTTGGATTAGACAAATAAATGTTTATGTCTGTAATTCAGTCTTTAAAGTATGGGAGAGGCAGCACGTGCTGTGGGGGGCTTGGCTGAATGAAGGGCTGGAACACTTAATGAAAGAGATAGCACCACGGGGGGAAGTGAATTATGGGGAAATATTTAAAACATCTCCAGACTTTAGGGAACAAGTCAAATTTGAGTCACAACAGGGTCTTCCTAATAGATAATGAGTAATAATAAGCACCATTTTAAGCCCAAACTGGCTTAAGGAGAGAAAAGGCAAAGCTTTTGATTGGTCATTACACAATCCTAGGGTCAGATCTGACCTGTAACACCTGGAGAAACTGGCCAAAATCTGAACAATTGTCAGAAGTAACCTAAAGACTGGACTAAACTAGTCAAATCCTAAATACTAAAGCAGGGGTGCTCAAGTCCAGTCCTCAAGAGCTACTATCCTGCAACTTTTTGATGCTCCCCATTTTTTACACACCTGGATCAAATGAGTGGTTCGTTACCAAACCTCTGCTGAACTGAATGAGGGGACTGAGCCTTTAGATTCAGGAAGGAATAAATGATAAAAATTCATCAAATGTTGAGGATTTTTTTATTTATCACGACTTTTAGGAAATAGAAATAAATTAAGTTTGGTCATTCTAAATGAGCCACAAAGAAATAATTCAGACTGATCTGATGTCGGACATTGAGGTAATAATGCTGTGTGTGTTTTACCTGTGGTGATGGTGAATGCTTAATGGAGAGCAGAGTGAAACAATAAAAAGAAACTGAAGTGACAGATTTCTCCAAATAGTGTGAAGCTAAACCCAAACAAACAAACAAACAAAAAAAAAAAACTCAGAATAATGTTGTAAAAAGTGGTCATGAGAAGGAGAATTCCCTGCAAACTTTGATCAATTCAATCTTAGCCTCTTGCTTAGGACACAAAGACGATCACCAGGCTGGTTCTGTGTTTAGATGAGAAAACTGCACCAGTTAGATTTGGGCAACAAAACGTCTTCCACAAAGTTTATCCAAAGGTCACGAAATAACTGAAAATCAGGTCAGTATGTTTTCTGTGGAGAGATAGTCTAGTTTTTTAGTGAAAATAATACGGAATGATTGAAATGTTTGGAGGCAGTTTATAGACAAATCATCTTGACAAACAGTTCAAGCTTGGAATTTGATGTGAACCTGAACGACACAGACATGCTTGATATGAACTAATGAACATCAGTCCTGTTTGATCTGTGCTGAGATGACCTGTGTCCCCTCCTCTCAGGTAACATAAGAGCCTCCAGCAGAGATGGTGGGACTGCTGAGGTTCATGACAAGACTTCTGTCATCTGAAACCCTCCACAAAGCTTTGAAAAAAACATGTTCCTTTGTGTCACCAGATTAGCCTATAATATATAGGACATGACAGCGGAGATTGAAGAAACTCACACCCATAAGAAGCGCACTCACACGTTCCCACATTCAAGCTCTCAGACGTGTCTCATACTGCAGCAGCAGACGTAGCAAAAAGGAAGATGATGAGGGGGTGGAAGGCTTGTTAAAGCTTTGCCGCCTGGCTGCTGCTGATGAGCTATCTGTGGTTTGACATATGGGCAGCATTTCTCCATACAGAAAGGGCTGTCAGCTGCTCAGAAAGTGTTGTAACTTTTGCCTCTGGGTGGGAAAATAGGATCAAGTGTCCTCTTTGGGTATCGGTTTCTTTCTGTGTCTTAATCTAATAGAAATAGACTCAATTATCACTTCTGTGTTTTTCATCCAAGTCGTTCTACTTGTTGTATTGCTGGATAATCCAGCTATTATTTTGAAAAGTCAAATAAAGGAGATTTCTGTTGCAATGAAGTGAAATGATGGCA
>JAUZNJ010065132.1:0-21653 GCA_034780135.1 Jordanella pulchra
CTGTTGGGCTCTAGATGGCACCAAGATAATTATTCTTATTGTCACATCGCCAGACAGGACACTGCAAAAAAAAAAAAGAAAAAAAAAAAAAGAAATTTACAATACCAACTTTCAGCAGTTTTCCTTCAATGCTTTATTAAAATAGATGTAAAAAATTACATTACTAATTTGTAAGCTGCTTTTTTGCAGTTGCAAAGGAGATGTGAACCAATGTTACAACATTGCTGAATACAGTAAAGGAAATTTAAGCAATTCAATCTAAAATTGAATTTAACTGCAATGCAAAACAAATTAGATTCAAATTTAACTGTGATCTGAGCAGCAGCTAGTAAATAGTAGTAGAAGTCTGGAGGAATATTATCTCTTAAAAAATATCACTGAAAAGGCAGAGAAGCTCAAGTTTTTAAAAAGCTTGTTTATAAAATAGTGGGGTAGAGTTGAGTAGAGACACCTTGCCCTGCAAGCACTGCGATTGTCTCTAATGATTTCTAAGAAATCGAGAGGTCTGCAGTAACTCTCATCTATGGTCATGACATGTAGTTCAGACACACAAGCTTCTTGATGAAAGAATATGAGTTCATTCGAACTAGCTCAGAGGAAAGCCACAGATCCCCACAGTAAAACCTGGGTCCATGCCAGACATTGGCAAGCAGCTGTGCTAAAACCAAAGAGCATCAGTGTTAAAAGAGAGTATAACTTCCTCTGCCCTCCTCTTTTAAACTTCTTGGACTGACAACAGTTATAAAACAAAGAATACAAGTTAAGTCAAAAACAAGTTGAACTGAATTTCTAACATGAAACATATATGGTTAATGCAGTAGAATTATGTCACTATTGATCACTGTACGGCTCTGAAATGCAGACTTTGTATAGTCAGGAATAATAGGTAAGCTTTAATCAGTTGAGCTAATCAGAAATTGGTTGAAGTTGTGCAAGAAATTGGACTCCCGCATAAAAAGCCACAGTAGAAAGTGTTTGACTTTACGGATAAGAGGTGGAAGTCTAAATATCCCTTAAAGGGTCTAAAGTACTATTTATTTATTTATGAACTCTCCCTGCATGCTGTGTTTGTTGCCATTCCCTGAGTTCCTAATTTGAAGATTGAACAAAAAAAGTTCAGTGCCTCAAATTACTCTTAGCATCATTTTTACGTACTTACTACATGAGATCAGTATGTAATCATAGCTTGGTGATGTAAACCTTTGTGAAAAGATGGCATGTCTTTAGGCGACAGAAACTAAAACTATCCTGTCTTTTATTTTGGACAGAAACTCTAAAATCCTGTTGCTGAAACTGGATCAACTAAAATGTTCTTGGGCACTGTACAGTATGCTGTATTTAAAGGGTCCAAGCTGAGGCCACTTGAGGAAGCTTTTGTGTTAAAACTGTTTTGTGACATTCATCTTGTCCATTTCAGTCCTTGTCCCCATGGTTACGGGGACACTTGTCGCTTTACAAGGAACATGATGCTGCAAGAATGTAACCTCACATCTTTGCCAGCTTGTTGCAGAGCCTGAAAGGAAACAGCTTGTCCATGAGACTGAAATCATCAACAACCCCATGCACCACATCACTGCTGGACAGCCTCACACATATGAAGCTTGTCTGCTTCAGGAACCTCTTGTCATTACTATTGATATAAGCTGCAAGATAACTAATCAACTGGTTCAAGTGATCATTTACAGTCAAAATCTTCCATCCCACTCTACCTCAGTGGATCACTTGTTATACTGTTGTAGGAGTAAGATGGAATAAGCAGACATTAAAGACTGAGGAGTGTTGCTCATTTTGCAGCCACTAGAACCCAGAAGGTGGCCTCTGAACCCTACTGTGCTCCAAAAACAACAAACTCCTCCTCAGGGTCCAGCTTCCTTCGTTTTATTTATCAGTATAGAAGATATGCCAGAGGAAGTCAAGCTGTACACATTTCACTCTGCTGTGAATTAAGCAATCACTTCCAGGGTGATGCCCTAATTGCACAATCATATGAAAAAACACAGTTGGAAAACATATTACTTCTGTATATGATATAGAGAGGAAAAGGTTAGGATGACTTGCACTTTAATTGCTTTGTGGTAGAATTTAAGATATTCTTTTGCCATAGTATTGTACAGGGTCTGTGTGAAACATGTCCCATGTTTTCCTGTTAAGATGTGCGACCCATTCGATATCCAAAGAGCATTTTTCCACGATTCCTCCTCTTTGTCTAATCACCTTTCATTGAAGCTTTCATGTTTTCTCTTGGTGTTCCACATTTTGGCAGCTTCAAATGGACTACAGTTTGTTTCCCCACTTAATCCAGACCTTTTACGCAGATTTGAATACAATTGACAAACCCTATTGCGGACTAAACATCAGGACTGAGATTTTTTGAGGCAGTCTCAGACTGTTTCAAAGACAATATGTGAAAATGATCAGGCCTTGATCCAAAAAAATATAAATCTTTGGACTTAACACGCCACTGTAGCATGGCCTAGAGCGATAGTGAATGAATCTGAAGTCATATCTGATCCACCATCTTTTGCTTTGCAACGTTGCTGCAAACAGGCAGTTGCTCAGGGCATGCTGAACAGTTTGTCTCCTTTGGCTTACAGTACGCATTTGCCGATACCATTTCAAAATTAAATATAGAATATTGTGAGTGTTGCGAAATCTGTTTGACACTCAAAACAGCAGCACAAATATGCAGAACAGAAATGCAGAATGCATGGTAGTTTTCTTCCATGTTCGTGTCTGGGCTCTGTTTCAGTCTAGTCATTTCTGGTTTGTGAGAACAATGTCACGTTTACTTGCAAAAAGTACAAGGTTAAAGTGAACTGCACCAAAAAAAAGTGATAAAAAGACATATTTTTATAAGCTGCTTTACATTACATTAAGCAATAGGAAAAATGTTTTGTTTAAATCTGTTTTTGAGTTAATCATACCTGGTAATTCCTAATAATAGCATGCCAACCTAGTTGGCCAACCATAAGATTTAGATGATTTATATTTTCCAAGGGAAACTTGTCTTGGATACAAACTCTGGCTACCCTTTAAAATTAACACTTAAAATCACACATGATTTATACTTACATCCACTACTCTCTACACATGATACATAATCCAACTAGAGTTATAAAATCACTAGAAAGACAAATAAACACAGTAAAACAAGGTGATATGGTTTGAAATCCTATGTGCCACTACCCTTACCTTTTATAATCCCAGTTTTGGGCTTTGAATGTTATTTGGTGTTTAATCTACATGCAGGACTTCTTAGGTGCTGAACTGATGGAAGAAGCTGATACTCTGTATGAAGGATGATAGTGCTCTCTGAGATTACTTTCTAGACCGGTTATCTTTAGTTTTTACGACGGTATTAATGGCGAAATACATTTTTTTCTTTTTAAATGGTTTTAAAGCTATTCATGGTTTTGTTTGTATTGTTTTTATTTTTTGTTTTCTTTCTTTTAGTGCCCAATCCAGCATTTCCTATTTGGCCTGAGGTGATAAGTGGCTGTTAGCAAATTTAAGCTCTTCCCTGTCTCTTTATATGACTGCATGCAAGCCTCTTCTCTCCTATATGTTTGGTCTTTAAAAAGTAAATCAATTAAATGTAGTCAGATTGAGAAAAAAAGATAAGATGAAATTTATTTAAATGCTTGAATTTATTTTTTAGACAAATCTGTTAAACGTTTTTAAATCTGTGTTTATGGCTTCTTTGGTTATTATTAAAGTAACCTAATTTCCTCTGTGTTTGTGGACCAGTGAATTCATGGAATCTTACTGATTAAACTGGAAACTCCCAATTAGAAAGCATGCATAAAATGTCAAGGTTCACACTTCTTCTCTGTTTGGTTTCTGTTCCTTTAGTGATCAGTTCTGCTCAATAATTTTCAACAGTTCATTAGAAAATATACCCAAGTTAATCCTGGTTTAGGTAGTTTATAGAAATGCTACGTGATATTTTTTACATTTTGCACTGATAAATGTGTGCAGGGTTGGGTACCCTGTATTGATCAGATTCCACCTCACTAGGGTCAGTTCCTGTGGGGATGCACAAATGGATGATTTAAGGACAAAGTGCTTTCAGGACCACCTGAGCTCTCCTCTGAGGTTACGGTCCTATTCCTAAATAAATGTACTATTCACCTTCAGTTTCCTAATCCCTTCCCATAATGTAAAAATACAGTTTCACACCAAGAAATTGATTGCGATATTATTTAACCAACCAGGAATGTTTTCTTATCTCTTCAACCACACCAGATGTTTGTGTGAAGAAACGAAGGTACAAGCCCCTGCATGTCACACAGAGAAACATAGACCTGTGATCTAAGCTGGATTACACAGTCACACCATAAGAGACTTCTTTATAGTCTTTTGATGTGAAAATACTATGTTGTTAACCTGATCACACATAATCAAGGATTTTTCTGAATGATTTCAAGTTACTGCAAAATATAGTTCAGATCTTTAAAATGTGCCTCTCTCCTCTACAGCTAAGGAAAGATAATAATTGCAATAACAGAAAATGTACACTTTTAATGTAGAAATGATGGGTTTATTGAAACTCATAAATGATTTCATTGTCACCAACAACATATGCATGGCGGCAACACAATGCATCTTGATGTGTTAAAGACAATTTATTGACAGTTGAAGAACAAAAAAATGATTTGTATGTGACATACTTAGTGGTTCTACTTTTACAAAAACTACTGATCAGCTGGGATTTTCATGCACAACTGTCTATTCAGCTGTTCTATAGAATGGTTGAAAAAGGCAACATGGTGACATGTCAAACAGTTAAATACCAAAACGAACGTTTAAGGAGAACTAAGGTCTCAGCTTAAGCTGCTGAATCGGGCTGCCTGCTTGGGCGACACTCTAATGAGATCATAGTATGCAATCTTAAAAATTAAGTAGAGAAATTCAAAAGCTCAGGTAATTTTTTTGAATCCCTTAAAAGAGCTTTGCTGATTAATTTCAAATTTCATTTCCATCAAAACGATTACTTGTACTGTCATTAAGAATTTAGGTATAAATAAGAAGCTTTCTAAACGTAAATTTTAACTCTATATCTCCACTAAGAAAGGTATCATAATCAATATAATTACCACTGGTGCAGAGGTGTGAAAATGAATAAATCAAATCAAATAGAAGGGAATAAATTAATAACTGCTATAAGTCTCACAACATAATTTTGCAATACTTAAGCAATTTTCTTTTAGGACCTAGAGGACAGAGAGCTTATAAAGGTAGAAAATGAGCATATGAGTTAAAATATACATTTTAAAGTAAGCTTTTCATTCTGTCATTTATCTGAAGGAAGAAAAGCTCAAAATTGGGACAACTTAAATGATGCTGACAGTAATAAAAACTTAGCCTAGTAAGTGTGCATTTCTGACGTAAATGATCGTGATTTCCACATATTCTGCGTGGCCACTAAAAGCTGATTCTGGGAGGTCAGTTTTGATGGCTGAGTGATTCAGAGTCTGTCACCTCTCTGTGAGTAATAGACAGTCTGTAAGTTGATGCTTTCACAATCAATACGAGCTGACGGAGCAACATGTAACTGTGGCATAAGTACGAAAAAACAGCTTTTATAGAGGTTTTTAGATATTCCTTTTTTATTTCTGGTGTATCAGACATTGATGGATGGATGGAAGTTTAAACAAACATATATTAGTTTAAAACAAATTTAAAAGAGCAACAAAGGAAGCCTTTGATCCCAATAAAAATGTACAAGATTATTTTTTGCCTCCCATGTACTCATTTTCATGAGTTAACACATTTCCTCTGGCCTGAGTTTCACTTTCCTTTTTTTATGTCAGAGAATTCACAGGTCACTGCCTTCCTCTGAAACAGCACTGTAACCACAGTTACCTTGGACTGGTGCTTTTCATTTCATGTGGCTCTTCACTTTGTATTTTTGTCTCTAGTTGCTGTAGCTGTGAACATGTAATGAAAGTTTACAGTTTTTTTATTAGTTAAAAAGGACTCTCATTAACTGTAGAGTTTAACAACTACCCAATTTTTTTTAGTAACAGTTGCTGTTAAAGATTAACAGCTCTTGCTTTTTTGTAACACAGTAGACACCTTGTCCATCCTTTCAAAGTGCAGTTGGTACCCGTCTTTTTCATAGATGTACTGTGAATGTTTTTAATAATGTGATCTGTGCTCTAGGTGTTAATCTAAAGAAAGAAGAAAAACTTTAAAAGACAAGATCTTCCACCCCCCCATCATCATGTGCATTTTTTGGATCCTAAAGTGTTTCCATGCATGAATCCAGATAAAGTTCCTTTATCAAGATCTGTGTAAGATCTTCGTTCTTCTCTCAGTGGATAATCTAAAGAGGAATCTCATCAAGGCATCAGGCATCCACACAATGTCTAAATGAGGTTGAAGGTAGTTAAATGTTGATAAAAGTACAACCAAGCCTGAATTTCAGTGTCTTTCTTTAGGCTAAATTTTAATATAATCCGCTTAAAGAGATTCAATAATCCATTTTTTTTTCTGGGCTTGACAAATATAAGGACTGGCCTTCCTTAAAGTACCAACCACCCAAAATCAGTTTGTTTTTCAAAACATGTTGTTTTATGGTGCTATCTACACCCTTCTTGTGTTTCATGAGTGCTGCATCAAAGTTTAAATGAGTATTGTTGTTGGTTGTAAAGTTATTGTGACCTCACCCTGAAAAACTCCTCCACAAAACCTTCCTCTGTTTGCCTCCATTTCCTCTGTCTCTGGTAAAGAAAAATCCTCCACTTTACGTGACCGATCTGCTCTCAATGTTTGTGCTTCTGCTAGTGTAATTGCCAGCCAATGTCAATCCATCTGTCAATCACAGCTGAAACCATGACCAAACATATCAAGACACCAAGATCCTTGAATTTCCTCACTTTTGGCAGATATGATCCCACACCTGGAGGGAGCAGTCTACCTTTATCCAATTGCCAACTCTCCTTCTAAATAATTAGCACTTGGCTGTGAACCACCCAAGGCTTTGTAACCATTGTGGCTGTATGATCTCTATAGAACCATATCATGATCAAAAATAAAAAGGGACCCATATCACTATGTGGACACAGGAGGGTGGGATTAAAATCAGTTGGTTGCTCAAACAACAGCTCAAACTTTCTGGGATAAAGTCTGGGCCAGACCATAATTTTCAGTGGGAGTTTTCCTCAGGGCACTGTGGTTTATTTCTACAATTCAAAAATAATATCGAAATATCCAAAATTGATCAAATTGAATTGTGAAACAGTATTTTAACTCTAATTGCAAAACTTGATTTACATAAAAAATGTAAGGTGGAATTGTTGTCTCTAGTTTTCCAAACAGTATGTTTGAATTATTTTCTTTGGATCATGTAATCTTCACTTCTTTTCAGAGCAAAACCACAAATGTCATCATTCCAGCTGCAGAGAAGAACAAACAGTACAAAGAGTTTCTTCCAAATGTCTGAGCTTCTCATCAAAACGAACATGTGGGTGTTTTTCCTGGTAGCTACCTTGAAAACATCCACATTGGTAATGCAGTCCTCTTTGGATCAGTTACTTGTTTACTATCAGCTGCACACGTCCTGCATGTTCCAGGAACACGACAACCACTAGAGGCATAAAGATGGACATGTGCCTTCTCCTCTGAGGAGTGTAGGAAGCAGACCTCCACCCTGACATAGTGCAGCTGGAGTTCCCAGCCTCTGCATCGTAGCAACATGGGGATGATTGTGATGCAATGCTCTGGAAAAAGAGAACGATTGTTCCTCAGAATGACTGCTTGTGTATTTGTGACTGAAACACGGCTGTCACTTTAGTTTCAGTGCTCCTTTTTTCCCCCATAAAATGCTCTAAATATTAACCAAATATAAATGTGCTGACCTTTAAGAGTGCACGCTTTTGTTTGTCTAATTGTTTAGCTTTTTGGAGTGTGCCTCCTGACAATACTTTCTCTATGTTAAAGCTCGATTGTGGCCATCTGTGTCCTCAGACTCTAAAGTTCAGGCTATTTTTCATGAATTACCTCAATAACAGAAGCTGGGATAATCTGATATCAGACGGATCCCTATGCTCTGGTTAACATAAAGGTCAGAAAGAAAGATCTGAGTCACTGTAGCCTGGGCCAAGCCTGCACATCACATGTATACCCATACATCTGTCTTGTGACAGACCGCCCACTCATATTGGGAAACAGACTTCAAAATTCAACGACCATCCAAAATGATTCAATCCATTCATCTTCACTTACTTATATATGAGTCATCTATGCTTGCTCATGTGGTATTTTCTCTGATTCAGGGGTCATTTATCTGTTCCTAAGGGTCTTCAGACCTTCAAATACACGCCTTTACATTCCAATGCATCATCATTCTTCTCTAGAGTTGACTCACCTCGATGCCAGTAAATATGCAAAGCTCTTTATGTGTTAAATGAATGACATATAGTTACATAAAAAATACAGGAGAGTCTAGTGACATTTGAACACTTTAAAGATAGCTCGGGGCGCCTTGTTTCAGGAGGAACAAGGTTGTGCAAGGCTTGTTAAAGCCATAATTATAGACTTATTTGAAAAGTAAACCTGTTTTCTAGAAGTACTCAGTTTTTCGCTGGTATTACCCAGCAATTGTCTGGGAACATTTCATGTCTGTTGTGTAATTTAAGTATGTTGTGAATCCGGCAGATGACTGATAGATGTAGGGGAAAAAAACAATTTTCCCCTCAAAGGTGCTGCAGAAGTTATTATAAAACACATCCAAGTTCATTCTCTAATAACAAAATGCAACATTAACTTTATATTCAAGACTTTTGCCAGTAGTAATTTGCTTTCGATTTTGAATCAAGATACAATTACAAGGGAGGTAAGAAATTATTAAACTGTAATTTCATGTTATAATGTGTAATAACTAAAAACAACAACAAAAAAATCAAATTATGTTGAATATAAATATATAAATAGCAAATGTGACAGAAAGCAGTTTTTTGTAATGTTAACTCCAAAATGCTGACTTTGTTGTATTTAAAGCCCTTTGCAGCTAATTTGACTGTAAGCTTAAGGTCATTTCCTCTTTGGAAAGACCAGGCTTTAACTTGCTGGTAGATGTCTTTAGCTCTTGCTTCAATATTTCCACATCATATTCTTTCTCCATGATGTCATCTGTTTTGTGAAATGAACCAGTCCCTTTAGCAGCAGCACCTGATGTTGCCTCACCCATACATGTTGTTCTCAGGCCTGCAGCTTTCCTCTTATTCCTCCAAATTGTTACAATGATCATTAGGGTCAAACAACTCAATATCATTTTCATCAGACCATGACATGTTTCTAGAAATTACCATACAACATGTGTCCCTTTGAACTTAAAGTTTTTGTATGCAGCTCTTTAAATAATGACTTCTCCCTCTCTGATCTGAGTGGCCTTTGAACTCATGTAATGAAACTAGCGGCTTCAGGTAGCATCTTTACTGTTCTTTTAGTTTTGTTCTAGGATCTTTACACACATTTTGCACTAACATTTCAGTGTAAGAAAGAAAGCATTTTCTTTTTCAGCTATTTCTCTGGACATTCCAGGTCTTTATAATTGAATGTAATAGTTTGAACAGACGTCAGGGGCACCTTAAGGCATCTAGAAAGCAGCCACTGGAAGCACTCAGCTCTCTTTCTGATATCTTTTCCAAAGCAATTACTTTCTTCCATGAAGGGTGCGCTTCAGTTCAGCTGAAATGCTGTGAACTGAACCATGAGGGTTTTAATTCAGCTGCTGGATTAAAACAGAATAATAATTTCCTCATTTGCCTAATTAAATTAACATCAGCTGTAACAGGAAAAGTTTAGTCGGAGTTGATGTCAGACCAAGATATTCACTAGATCCCTTTGTGTGGTAAGTGACCATTTTATAAAGTTTGATGACTTGTTTTTTGTTTATTTTAATAATTAAAATAATAACTGGAGTTTATCAACTTACCCTTTGTGTGGTAAGTGACCATTTTTTCCCGTTAACACCCCTCCCCTATAGTCCAACCACACCCGGTCTGACACCCTGCTTCTCATTTATTGATTCACCCTTTAACTTATTGATCGAGCCTGCCAGACAAAGATGGGGGTGGTGGCACTCAGCCGTGTGTCCCTTTAGCACCATGTTATCCCCCTGAATCATTCAATGACACCCAGAAAACCGTGCTCGACTCCAACAAATTCATTTTATAAAGTTTGATGACTCGGTTTTTGTTTATTTTAATAATTAAAATAATAACTGGAGTTTATCAACTTGCAGAACTACAAGAAAAAACATTTTGCTTCTTTAAGCTGGTAAGTGATAAATTGTATTGTGTTATAAATGTTACCATCAAATCTACTAAAATAAAATATATTTGGATTTGTTTCGGAAGCTGGATTAAATAAGACATCCATAATAATAAGATCAATCCTATTAAACCTTGTCTATTTACATTTTGATCATGGTTCACAAATTTTACTACGGTAAATGCACCTGGAGAAATTGTATTTACCTTGAAATGAATGACGTTTAATAAAACAGAGGCTGATGATAAAAACAGATTCACATTAATCGATCATGCAGAGGAAAAACAGTGATAATATTTTAAGCATTTAGAGTATTTTGGCTTCTGCCAAACTTTAATCTCCTTGGGGTTGTTTGTAAGTTTCTAGAATCTTGAAGGTCTCATGCTGTTTATCCACGTGTTTCCAGGCTGGATGAGTTCATGCAACCTGCTTCCAAGAGAAGTAGCAGGAGTCAGAAGCACTTATGAAGGTCATGTATCTTCCCTATCTTGGCCCTTCTGCATTCCCACTGCTACCTAGAGCTGTTACATGCCTGCTGCTGCCGTCTCCCTACTTTTATGTCATTAATAAACATCTTATTAATCGTTTGACCAAAAGCTGCTTACAGTGTTCATATTAGATATCAATTAACCAACAAATATATGATATAGGTTTATATAATATATGATATAAAAAGAATAAAAAATCGTCTTCCATCCAAACAACATTTCTATATAGAACTGTTTGACCCATGCAAATGTGATGAATAATATCTGGGTTCATATTACTATAGACCTCTTGCCTTAATGAGTGGGGGATTTCTTACAAATCTTGATACTTACTCATTGCAGATGAGAAGGAAATTTAAAAGTGGAGACATATCTAGTTTCCAGGCAAAACGTTGTGGGATGAGAAGTAAGAAAAGACTGTGGAATTTGATTAAAGAGGAATGATAGAGAGACCAGGAGGACTGAAAGTGCAACAGCTGAAGAAATGAGTGAAGATGAGGAAAAATATTACGAGAACGATAAGAAGATTTCGTTTTGATTAAGTCGTTTTGATCCCATCACTGCCTTGAATGCTCCTAAAAAAGATGGCCAAAATGAGTCTATAATATATAGTCTTATAAATGGTAAATAGATCACTTATTAAACAAATAAATAAAAACTAAAGTCCAGGTTCGGATCTTAAGTCCACCGATGTTAGGGTTAGGGTTAAAATAAGATGGCAGGACAATATGATCTACCTACCTTTCATAGATGGTTTGGATGTGGTTTGTAGATGATTACTATCTTTTAATCAAAAATAAATGGTTTCTTTACCATTTATAAATGAAGGTTATTGTAAAGTGTTACCAATGTAAGATATTTACTCACATACTTCAGTGATTTGGTCCAATTTAAAGCTTTTTTTGCCCCTATATGTAAAATGTTCTAGATCCACCACTGCTTTGCTTTTGGGGGTTCAGGATGCTTCTTTTCCTTGTTGCTTCTCTGCTTCACTGATCTACTTCTGTGGGGAGTATAGCACTACACTGAGGTGATGCATTTTGTTTATTGAATCAACCATCCTTCGTTGCTTTTGAAAACTGTGTCCAAAATGTTCATCACTCTACAACCTGTTCACCTTCAGGTGACAAACTCACTTGCATGCACCCATTCAACACTAACACAAAAATCACTATAGCAGCATACACCCAAAATATCAAATGGTTAAAGGCTGTACAAACACAAATTACTTTTATATTATTATGGCCTGCCTACTTTGATACTGGAACCAATTTTAGTGAAATGAAGTAAATCATACAATCAGGATTCAGCCTTAAATACCTTCATAACTGACCGTTGCACAGGTAGGCAATCAACCCACTATATGGTATCTCTGAAATGCAACATAATAAACCAAATAAGAAAATGCATGTGTAGAACATTTAAGGTTGATTCTGGTCACAGCAGAAATCATTTAAATGTACTTTAGTGCATTTTACTACAGAGGTTCCTGGATGATATGGTGAGGAAAGTTTAAAATTGATACTCAAATCTGAAGAAGCTACTGTAAAAAACGAGTCTTTGTGAGTGGGAGGGAGAAATGTTGAAAGCAATGAGCAGGGGACAAGGCCTGGAGCGGTAGGTGGGGGTGCTTGGGGGAGTGGTTAGCTGTGCTGTCTGCATTTATATAGAGGAGGCAGAGTCCGACAGAGTAGATCCTGTTAGAGCGTAAGAAGAAGAGAAAGGAGGATTGACCTTTCAGACTCTAACTACCTGTGAATGACTTTCTGAGCCTCACAACAGCACGTTTTCCTTGGATTATAAACACCGGATTTCTGATTTTGATTGAAAGGTAAAAACTGATTTTGCTTTAGTGTAGCAGGTTTGTGTGTTATGGCAGATCCCAGGCAGGTGCAGCCTTAGGTTTCATAGCAAACATTGTTCTCAAGTTACTTAAAGATCTTTAAAGAAGGATTTAAAGCATTGGCTGAACTCTGTCTTTATTTAGTGTAAGTTATGACTCAATATACGTTGCTCAAGTCTTTTCTGCTATGATTTATTTACTTTCTGGGTGTTTGTGCAGCAGAAAAATCTAGAGGATGAATGATGGAAAGACAAATGTGAGTTAAAGATTGAGCAGTTTCATGAGAGTTGTCTGATCCCTCTGTGCCACTCAGGGCTGTAATCTATTCAATCAACTGTATGTTTTTTTAACAATTGAGGGAAACTGTAAGACCATTAGTCGTGTGTCGTTACCAGACAGGATGGAAAAACAGAGAGTTATTTCATGGGTGTTGCTGTGGCATCAAGAAGAAAAGTAAAACCCCGAAATAGATACCAAAATCTACCAAAACTATTACTATTAAACTATAACTATATTAACTTTATTAGAGGTGTGAGTATTTTGATATGATATTATATGATATTTTCAGCATTTATTTTTTTTTTATTGACTCCAAGCCCTTCATAATATTGAATTAAAAAAGTCTCTACTTTGCTTTAATTTGCCCACCAAAAAAGTGCTATTAAGAATTACTATGTCTGACATTTACTCCCTTTGCACAGTAACAAGCTCTGAATCTGCCCTCCCCAGCATCTGTTGGGTAAAAATGCGCCTACACATGCATATGTGCAAATGGCTGTAGGTGCAGAGGGTCCATCTGTCCTGTGGCTGCAGTAGCTTGGTTACAGCAGCTGTCCTGACCTCTGGTCAACCATATGGCAGCTTTTGTTAAACAAGAGGGAGCAAAATCAAGCTTAAGCATTTTTGTTTTTTTTTTTTAATCAATGAAATAAGGTTTTACAATTACACCAAAAAAAGGGTTTGAATTAGTTACACGAATTACATTTTAGCCATGTTGAAGTTTAATAGCTAAATATAAGCAATGAGAGCAATATAAATAATTCAAACAACCAATTTTTGAAATGTGGTTTGTCAACAAAAATCTGATTCTTTCAGAACGATTTCACAGGAATGTCCTACTTTATTTTAGACACCGCAGCTGTGCCATACATTATGACCAATCCTATTTAAAGTAAATGACCTATTATTTCTTCTTTGTCTCACCTTTGAGGAATATAGGCAGAACTTAACATTGGGTTCTAAAATGTTATGCATAAGAAGTTGAAAAAATGGCCACATGGAGATCTGAATTTGAGGAAAAACTTAGATTAGTGTTGAATCGCACGTACGTATCTAGAGCTGCAGCTCCTTCAGATTTCTGATGGTCAGTATAAGCTATTGTCTCTCAGGCTGCAGTAGAAGTTTTAACCTATGTATTAACTTTGCATGCATTGAATGATTTTTCAGGTAATTACACATTAGTATCGGTGCTTGGTGGCTGCTGCTCTTCTCAAAAACTTCACTATGTAACTTGAGAGGGTCGGATCTGTTGCCTAATGGCTCGTGTGACCTAGAGCACATTTACAGTAGTCAAAGCTAAAGGTTTTTGGTTCTCTGATGTAGGATTTAGCCTAGAAAGATGAATGTGGCCTTGTCTTTACATTTAAACTCATTGACTTCTCAGTCTGCTGGATTAAAGTGCTCTACTGTTAGATTCCAATTCACAAAGTGTGATTGTTTAATTAACAGTACAGTGTTGTCAGTGGCCTTCATGGGGGCTATATATGAAAGTTAGAACTCTGGCAGCCTTAATGGCAAAAATTACACAGAGTTCCTTTAATGCTGACAAAAGTCATGTGTATTGCAGGTTGATGTTGCCTTGAGAGTTATAGGAGGTGCGGATGATTTTACATTTGATCAGTGGCTATTTTGTTAATAACTCCGATAATATACCCTAAAAAAGACAGTTCAGTCTTAGTCAGTTGTTTTTTTTTTGTTTGTTTTTTGTGCAGAGCCTGATTTCCTCTGTCTGTAGTAAATACAGTGGGAAAATCTCCATGACAGTATGATCACAAAACTATCATCACTGTGATCACTCTCCATGTTTGTGTTGCTGTCAATGCCAGTGCCATTGGCTGTGTCATCCATCTGTCAATCACAGCCCAGAACATACCCATCCCTGTCACCCACCCCCACTTCAGCTTCCTTGGTTCGCTGGGGACCACCTCTTTAGGTGCTGTTTTCAAATGCTAGAAATGTGGCTCTAGAAAAGGGTTGAGCTCTGCTTTGTGGACAAGATAATAGCATTCTTCTGCATTTCAAAAAATCTTAATCTGATCTGTTTCATGAAAACAATCAAGGTGGCATTAAAATACTAAGAACCTTCTATGTTTCTTTAAAGAAATCATATAATGCTTTTCATCTAAAGAATAACTAGTATGTTAAAACAGTATAAAATGTTTATAAAATTGTGATAAATCTTTAAGACAAAATAAAAATAAAAAACCTTTCTAGCTAATAGCTATATGTATGTATTATAGTAGCTTGGCTGCCTCATTAAAAAACTTTGTGCTAAACTTGTCATTAGCATTAGCACTAGTAATACCTAAAACATATAAATCTTGATATGAACAAATGAAATGTGTTGTAGCATTTTTTATAACAACAATGGCCAAAATTTGCAACACTTTAGCAAGGAGTGCTTCAGGGTAAAAAAAAAAAACTCAGATAACTGTTATTATTAGGTTAGATAAGTGCTAGATATTACTTGACCTTTTTCAACCTCCACAGCTGTTTTATTTATTGGAAACAATATCGTATTGGTATAAAACTCAAATCAGCCAATTAAATAATTTAACTAGCTACCTCTTGTCGCTTCCAACATTTTATTTTTGCTTTTTAGGCAACACGAATAATATCACCTAAGAGTGAATTGTTAATTACATTATAGATTTATTTTATTTAAGCCAAATAAAAAGTGGAGGCTACCTTTAAAAAATTGACCTGAAAGTCTGGCCCTGATGAGTGTTTTACTGCATCGCTTTGTATCTGCCAGACCTCAGAGGCTACCTCCTGCCCATCCCATGCTGCCATTCGCTTTTATGTTTTTGTATGTGTGTATTTCATGAATAAGGAAGCTTATAGGAGGTTGCAGTTGGCGTACTCTTCATTGTGAGCACATTTGTGTTTTAACAATCAAGAATGCTATTTATGTAAGCCGCAGGGCAATTCCTCTGGTCTGCACTGACCCACCCAGTGAGAAACTTGAAACCAACACCCTCTAAAGTACATCCAAAACAAAATAACGTATTGATTGCTGTCAATCCTAAACAGAGCAACATATAAACACATTAAAAAATGTGCCTTGGATTAACTATAGAAGAAACTTTATAAATGATCCTTGCTACCTGTCAGCCCCTTTAAAGCACTGAAGTGTTCCAGCCATTTAGCAATTGTTTCCAACACTTTCTTGGCTGAGTGTATTTTTATATTTACCTGATTCCTGGCTCAAAGGGAAATCTGGGAAAAGGGGAGAATCTTTAAACTTTCCATTTTATGCTTTTTGGACCATGAGCTGCTACTTTAACTCCAACACAATGTTGTGTTTCTGTGTGTGTGTTTATGTGTGTTATCTATCAAGCTTATAGATCAATGGATGTGTGAGGCTGAGAATAATAAAGCAGGAAACAAACAAATGAGTTTAAATTTGTTTGATTACAAAATGTATCTGTTTAATCACAAGCCAAGCATACTTGTGTAAAACAAACTGTATATATTTTTTTAATTGCTTTCTTTCGATTTCTTTTCTTACAGGTTAATCATGCGTGTTGTTCTTTTGACTGTGTTGGTTCTGTACCTGCTTGTGAAGGAAGGCACTGCAGGCAGAACCAAAAGAGAGCTGGCCAGCCCTCTGCATGCTGGTGGCATCAGGGACCCATATGGCTCTTACTGCGAGAGGAGAGGAGGTTGCTGCCCTGGCAGAGATGACCTGTGCACTGTACCCTATCTGGACACAATCTGCTATTGTGACTTGTTCTGCAACCGAACCATCTCTGACTGCTGCCCGGACTTCTGGGGTCACTGTCTGGGCATTCAGCCACCTTACGTAGGTATGTAAGAGTAAAGTGTGTTTATGTGTGCTTCACTTACCATTGTCAGGGTCTGTGCGGTCATACTTGTAAACGCTCAGTGAGCCGTACAGGACCTTGCTGACACATGCAAATGAATTAACATAACATGTATGAACTGATGTAACCTTCCTTCACAAAATCATGCCTCGTAAACTATTATCATGTTATAACCCCAACCTTGAATTTATTTTTTTGATCTGAATTTTAGGTGATTGGTTTGGTTGAACTGGATGAAATATATTCAATACAAATGAGTGTCACTTTTTTCAGATTTTATAAGCAAGACATGAAGAAATGTTTATCACACTACAAAGTTGAAATCCTAGGAAACGTAATCAAAGTTTATGGTTGCCACAAGATGAATGGGAACTTCCTCTAGGGGTGTAAACATTTTTGGAAAAGACCAATTTGCAGAATTTGCAGAACTATTACATCAAAAGTTTTCAGAGGTCATCAAAGATCATTAAAAATATGTGTAACTTTTTAAGCCATTTCCTGCTGGCTTACCTTGTAATGTTCATTATAATCATTAAAACAAAAGCAGCATAAAAAAGAAACTGATGCAGAACCAACTAGCACGGTTTTAAGCCATTCAAGTCATTATCTTAAAGATCATTGGTCTTCTTCCACTGGGTGATGTACACTGTACACGTGGCTGCAGTTGGACTCTGTTATCAGTTTCAGTGCTTCTCTCTCAGAGGTGGAGAGGTTGCCATCGAGAGCAAAAGCCTTCAGTGACAGAGAGCAGTGCAGGAAACAGTGGGCTTCTTATTAACTAGGAATGAGGAGGAGGGGTGTTAAGACTGAACCAGAGGAGTTCATGAGAAGGAATGTTGGTTATGTAGAGGGCAGGAGAGACAGATGAGGCAAAGGGATCCAAGCAGGTGTGTGTTCATTGGTAGGAAAGGTAGTGGTTCCTTTGAGGTGTGAAATATAAGCACAGATGTTTTGCTAAACTCCCTTTTAGGAATCAATTCCTTCCTTCTGAAAATAAGATGGGGAATAGTTTTAATCTGTAACTTGCACTCGGTGCAACAAGTGAATTATGGCACACCCAATTAGACAGCTGTGAGGTTGGAGGATTGGTGTCGAAGGTCTTAGCCATAAATCCCTATCTGCTCTGGGACACAAAGTCATTTCTGTGCCCTGACATTTCTTAAATTCCACATTGTGCTGACATCCTGACAACTGTAAATCAGAGGGTAGATAAACATCATCAATAAGTCTTTCATTAAGTCAGTGTAGTTTTGTCAGCAGCAAGATCTGAACTTCAAGAGAAACTATTTGAAAACAAAGACTAAGAAAGCTGAAGCAGCAGAGTATAAAATGGTTAAACGATTAGAGCCCTGGAAGCCATGGGAATGGAGGAAAGGAGCTAACTCCACATTCCTACCCTGGATTATTTGAGCTCAGAGTTCCTAAAACCTCACATAAGCTGAATGCTTGCTGAATATATTCTCATATATGTGTGTGCATCTTGCATCACTGCATTTAAGGCTCTGCTCGCAATTCTTTCAGATTAGTTAGAGGATCAGTTGTGTTTAGCCATGCTAAAACTTTGTATATGGTATTAAACCCCATCTCTTTGTGTCTTCTCAGGTACCTGTGAAAGAAATGGAAACAAGTTTTATACAGGGCAAACATACAAAGAAAACTGCAATTTATGGTACGTAAGCCCCACTTATCTACTTTTTTTGTAACAGCTACATAAAGCTTTGAATTTAAATGTTGTCCTTCACCTTTTCATTGATCTTCTTCGTTGTTCTCTGTACCTGGGTTTAAAGAAAAAATTACACACCAATGAAGTTGAATAGGCAACAGGTGTGTTTAAGTAGATAAGAGAGATAAGCACAACTTATTAAACCCTGAATTCATATTTTATCTCACTTTACAGTTCCATGAAGTAGAATTCATTCCCTCTAGACTTTTCTTCATCATTTGTTATGTTCACAAACTTTATATTTTTTAAAATCTGTCTTAGATTAACATCAGCATTGTTCATAATGATAAAATTGTACATGGTTTAAACAAGCCATACATACTGCAAAGGAAAGTTCTGTGTTTACATCATGAGCTTTTTCTACTTGTTTCTTTCCTAAATCACACCAAACAAAGTCTCTAGATAACACTTTATAATGTATATTTATTAAATAACTGTGAGGCATGACAACAGTTTTTATAGGTTATTATTGTGATTTTTTTGTACTGAAGGACACGCCTACAATGAGTGGCTGTGGGAAAAATAGAGATTTCAATAATGGAATATTAAGGACATTTACACATAGGTTATTTAAACACAGTACAGGAAAAGGGCTTTAAACAGCAAACAGAAAGACATGAACTAAACTGGCAAGACACAAACTCTTACGAACAAAACAAAGCCAAAACCCAAACACCTGGATATTTTTACATAAATAGTTAGAAAGGTTTAAGTTACACACATAATGGGAATTGAACAAACTTACAAAAATATATAACTTTGTAGTAAAGGAGAAGGACATTTTCTATACAAGCCTCAGCATGCTTTTATTTCAGCTGTGGGGTCATGTGCAGTGAGTGCCCTATAACCCGATCTTTGTCAAGTTCTTTGTATGTGCTCCCTGGCTCATTTACAACTTTATTGATTGCTTATTTGACTCCAATGTCATATTAATGAAAAGAACTTATTGCTATAAGTACATTTTAAACAGTAAGCTATTTTTATCAAGCTCTCTTAACTTTGATCTGTCATATCACTCTATGCATTTGGTGCTCATATGAAGGTGAGGATTCTTGGTCATCATGGTAACAACGACAACAGGTTAAAAACTAAAACATCTGAACTTCAGTTTTTGTAGTTGACAATATTTCTTCTTTTCTTCAAAGAGCTCTCTCAAATCAATACAAAACAGAGAAAGACTCATTTAAAGAAAGGATGAAACATTTTACTTTGGTTATTAGAAACTTTAAGCCATCTGCTATTAGTTGATCTGCTAATAGTTGTAGATTTGCAGCCCTTTTCTAAATACTGACAGGTTTCAACCTGTTTCTTGGCTTTCTATGCTTTTTTGCACAGGCCTTTCTGCAGGCTTTCAATATTGAAATTCAAAGTTTAATTTATTCACTTATTTATTTAGTTTTCTTTGTATTTGTGGAAAACATGAGCCTCTAATGTGGTAGAAATTTCACCTCAATAGAGATATAAATATACCCACTGTAGTTTAGAGTAGCAAATTAATATGCTCCACAGGAATGTCCCAGGGAAGTTGATAAGACCATCATGATATATATGCAACATTGAATGAACACTGATTAGGCGATTAACTCTAATCTGGTTCCTTCAAAGAACAGTCTAGCAGTCAGTGTCTGCAGGATAAAAATAGGAACAACACAACTCGGTCCAAAACAAAACAAGGCCCATGAAATTCCCCCATATCTTCTGTTAGCAAAATGATGTTTACAGACTGCTGTTTCATGTTAGCTTTAAAGTTACATGGTCAGTTTGTCAGTAATTCAAGCAGATTTCCTGTTTAGCTCCTAGTTTGATATAGATAAAAATGCACTTATAACTTCAAAAGGAATAAAATTGAACCTGGGTCCAGTGAGACAAAGCTGCTTGGTTCTTGTTTTGACCTCTTGTGTAAACGTCTGTGTGAATCTTCTAGATAGTGTTGATTTGTTTTTCCTGTTCTCTGTTCCAGAAGGACATGTTTATATGTCGCTCTCTCTATGACCTTCACGTAGAGTAAAATGTTTCTAAAAGTTTTGGGGAAAGAAAAAACTCTTTGTGAGAGCAGACATGGATTTCACACAGAGTTCGGGTCACTATTATTCCGTATGGTGAGCAGTCTGCTGCAGATTTTTAAAGTAAAGGGAGGAAGAATTGAAAGTCAAAATTCTCACCTAACCTTGACTCTTGCTTCTCTCATTCATGCGACATTAAAGTTTAAACATATACTGACCAACAAGTTCTGAAAGATTCAGTGATCTGGTAAATGTAGGGTTTTATTTGATCAACAATGTAATATTTGTTTGTTTTTTAAAAACAGGGAGACATTCATTTTCAGTCATAGCATTTCTCCAAGCTGTCAGGTGCAGCTGCATCCATGCCAAACAGCATTAAGGACAGAGGAGCAGAGCTTTTATTAGGGATCAATTTAGTGAATCAAAACCAAAAGCAGCAACATGCTAAAATTGTACAAAAATGTTAAAAAAAATGGCCTCATAAAGAATAAAATGTAAAAAAAAAACTCTTATAAACAATACATGAATGCGAAAAACAGCTCATTTTTTGTAAGGTAAGCATCTTAGGCAAACAACATGATGGATCATTACAGTGTTAGACACAGATTAGCTCTACATTTTAACACCGGTGACTTCATTAACTTCTCTGAAGTTCATGACCAGGACTGCAAGAAAAGACTGACGTAAATTTCTTTCTCGCAGCACTAGGAGTGGGAAGATAATTAATAATGTTTATTTAAAGTGTCTATGGAGCCTCTTAATTAATACATATTTAGCAAAACTGTTATATTATTTTTATAGTTCAGTTTAATTTTGTACATTTTTGAAGGCATTAATGTGTTTTTTATGTCAAAATTGTGATATCGGTTGTTAAATGAAAATAAAAATTAACAAAAGAGGATTGAAGGAGCCTTAACGCCAGCCCAGGTTCTTACCCTACGCTGTAAGAAATGTCTGTAAATTCAAAGTATAAAGAACAGTATTTATTTGAAGGAATTTTCAGTCATTTTTTTTTAATGGGTCTTTTATTTGCATTTATCAAAACCGTTTAAGTAAAAGAGTTATCACAACTGCACTGATGACGATAGGTAACATTATAGAGTAATTTAAGTATTAGAGAAAAAAATCTGTAAACAAACACATAAGGTTTTTTTTTTTGTTTTGTTTTTTTTACAGAAAAATGCATACAAAAGAAAACTGTAAAAGTCCTGG
>JAUZNJ010065142.1:0-26859 GCA_034780135.1 Jordanella pulchra
TGGGTCGCCCGCGTCGAGGACTAAGGCCTCCATACATGGGTCGTGCGCACTAACCACTGCGCCACCTGCACGCCCACTTTTTCCTTTTCTATAATTTTTTATTTTGTTCTTCAAAACAATACAGTTTCAAATATACTTTTGGAAAATCAGACGTTATGATCACTTTTTTACCTTTTTACAAACATGTTTTTTACTTTTGAGTAATTTCTTAGATAAGGTTTCATTTTACAGTAAAATCACTCGCTTGTTTTCTCTTGAAAAAGTTATTGGTCTTTTTCTTCTTTGTATCTTCATTATTCAAAGCAACAAAAAGACAAAAGCTGAACTTGGCCGAGAGAGACTGTTCTCTGGCAAATATATATTAGCACATCCAGAGAAACAAGATGGCAGGGTCAGTAACTCAGTTCTTACATACCAGGGTTTCTTCAGCAAGTGAACAAGCACAAGACAGGAGGCGGGACTAAAGGTAGGGCAGCCAATCAACATGGAGCAACCGGAGAGGGAGGGTGAGAAACGGGAGGGAGGGGGTAAATAAAGAGCACAACATAGGAAAGAAACTGTCCTTCAGGAAAAGTGTGCGTTCAACCTACTTAAGCATAAGCGTGGGTGTTAAAACACCCGTATCCTCCATAGAGGCAACGCCTCTTCAGATGTTATTCTTGAATCCAGTTTTCTTAAAAGAAAAAATTGAACTTGAATTCTGAAAATGCAGTGGAAGGTTAACATAGATTTATATGTAAATGAAAAATACATATTTGAATTCCCACATTACATCAGAGTTTAGCATTAAAAGCATCAGTTTTGTCATCTTTGGTATTATGCATGATTGCTCACAACTTAAAAAGAAAGTCTCTTTTAAGTTATACAATGATTTTTGTTGCTCAGGTCGATTATAACGCCACAGCCTGGCTTACAAAGAACATGGACCCTCTGAATGACAATGTCACAGCACTGCTCAACAACTCCTCCAGCCAGTTTGTGCAGGACCTCTGGAAAGACGGTGAGATAACGATGAACCAACATAAACCTTTTTTTTTTACTTTAAAATCACATAAATATACCCATTGTTTTGTAAATGTAAAACCTCTTGCTTTTTGTGTTTGTTAGCGGACAGGGTGGTGGGTCTGGACACGATAGCCAAGATGACAGACAGCTCCATGCCAAGCGGATCAAAAACCAAGAAGGGAATGTTTCGCACTGTGGGGCAGCTCTACAAGGAATCTCTGGCAAAACTCATGACCACACTGCACAACACTCAGCCCAACTTCGTCAGATGCATCATCCCAAACCACGAGAAAAGGGTTAAGCTGATACCTCTGTTGACATATCTATTATATCATAAGCTGAAATTCATTTTATTAACTACGAAGATGAAACCTTTTAGGCAGGGAAGCTGGATGCACACCTGGTCCTCGAGCAGCTGAGGTGTAACGGTGTGTTGGAGGGAATCCGAATCTGTCGACAAGGTTTTCCCAATCGAATCGTTTTTCAGGAGTTCCGTCAAAGGTGGGTAAAACCATTTATTAATCTTCAAATCCATTTTTAAATCGGGTGTGATGGTGACATCTCTCTGTTTCTTTACAGATATGAGATTTTGGCAGCAAGTGCTATTCCTAAAGGCTTCATGGATGGTAAACAAGCCTGCTGCCTCATGGTGGGCACATTTAAGTTATTCATCCTCCTCTTTAAACTGACATCCACCCTGTTTCTTTAGATGGCTATATTAAAAATCTCATGTTATTATAGATCAAGCATCTTGACTTGGACCCCAACCTGTACAGGATTGGACAGAGTAAGATCTTCTTCCGCACAGGAGTGCTTGCCCAGCTGGAGGAGGAGAGGGATTTGAAGATCACAGTGATCATCATTGCGTTCCAGGCTCAGGCGAGAGGCTTCTTGGCCAGAAAGTAGGAATACACAAACTTCTGGCTGGTTTTATTTGTCATTAGAAGGGGTTTCGAAGTGATGTTTTTCTGCTGTTGATTTCACATTTTGAATTTTAACTGCTGTGTTTTCAAAGGGCATTTGCCAAGCGACAGCAGCAACTGACTGCTATGAAAGTGATCCAAAGGAACTGTGCTGCTTACCTTAAACTCAGGAACTGGCAGTGGTGGAGACTCTTCACAAAGGTCTGCTTCTAACACGTACAACCATGTCACACAACAGTATGGTTTTATAGGCTATGCTACAGTTTGGGTCCTGTAAGAAAAAAAAAACGCCGTAACTTTAGATTTCTAAAAAAAAAACATTAAGGCCACTTATAAGTATGCTCATTTATATGCTTTTTTTCACAACACTTTATAGTTTGATTTCATCCAGAAATAACTAAAAAAATTATCGAAACAATTTTGAATTTAATATTCGTGCATTTTTTTATATAATTCTGTTTCTGCTCTTTTTAAATAACAGGTCAAGCCTCTGCTACAAGTGACCCGACAGGAGGAGGAAATGAGTCAAAAGGAGGAAGAGTTACAGAAAGCCAAAGAGTCGGCAACAAAGTTTGAAACAGAGCTGAAGGATATCACCTTGAAACACACTCAGGTAAAGAGTGACACCAGAGCTAGATATCACATTTTTTTTTATTTGATAGTGCAATAATATCAAATAGTTAATTTGCTGCTTTGACCCTTCAATCCCAACAGGAAATTAAATGTTCTCGTTACTCATAGTTTTTTTTTTTGTTTTTTTTTAATTGCTATAGATGTTGATGGCTGTAGGAAGGAAGGACCTTCAGTAGTGGTCTGTCTCATGCTAGATCTGGAGAAGGTACTTTGTTGTTTAACATGCTAGCAGAGCTACTCCAACATGCGACCACCTTTTAAGCAGCGCAATTCACAATCATCTGATCTTGAATGTCAGTAAAACAAGGGAGATTACTGTAGATTTCAGAACAAACTAGTTCCATCCTGTTAAAATCATGGGGGAAGACGTGGAGGTGGTGGAGGAGTATAAATATCTTGGTGTTGACGCAACTGTGAAGCCGTCTACAATAGGGGACAGAGCAGACTGTACTTCCTAAGGAAGCTAAGGTCCTTCTGCGTTTGCAAAAAGATGCCACATGTCTCCTATAAGTCTGTTGTGGAGAGAGTGATTACTTCTTCTTTCATCTGCTGGGGTAACGGCATCAGAGCAAATGACTTAAAAAAGCTCAAACAAGTTAATAAAGAAAGTTGTCTCTGTTTTGGGAACTTCTCTGGAACTTCTGGAGATTATTACATAAAGGAGAATTATTCACAAAGTGAAAAATATTATGGACAGCAGTGAGCCTCCTCTTCAGAAGATTTTTAAACAACAGAGTTGTTCTTCCTGCCTACAGC
Organism: Jordanella pulchra; assembly: GCA_034780135.1. NCBI lineage: Eukaryota > Metazoa > Chordata > Actinopteri > Cyprinodontiformes > Cyprinodontidae > Jordanella > Jordanella pulchra. Next base: position 3,318 of record JAUZNJ010065142.1, read on the forward strand.
TATCAACACCTATAACAACCGTTTAAGAGAAAACAACAACATATCAGTTACTACAGCACTTATTTTCCCTTTGAGATATTGTATTTTTGAACTGAATTGAAGAAAGCAATATGTCTAAATAAAGCTTAAAGCACTTGAAGGCAACCACAACAGCGGCAGATTTGGCACTAAGGAGGTCCTGCTTGGATAGAGGCTCCTTATTTTCTTTATGTATATAAATATAAATACACCCACACCCCTTTACTGTTCAAATTTACCGAAGAAATCCAGAGGAGAAAGGAGGTTGCTGATCATGACGCCAACTGCTTTACTTTATACCCTACAGATTGTAGAGGAGAGAAATGCCCTGCAGGAGCAGCTCCAGGCAGAGACCGAGCTGTATGCAGAGGCGGAGGAGATGAGGGTCCGACTGGCAGCTAAGAAGCAGGAGTTGGAGGAGATCCTCCATGAGATGGAGGCCAGGCTGGATGAAGAGGAAGAACGCGCTCAATCATTACTGCTGGACAAGAAGAAGATGCAGCAGCAAATGCAGGTCTGATGTCTAGTTTTGCAGTTTGTGGTAGTTTGTCTCTGCATTGAAAGAAGATCAAACTCATAAAACTTAAACAAAACACCATGCAATGTTGTTTTTTTTTTTTTATGTTTCTTGCCAAAGGAACTGGAGGAGCATTTAGAAGAGGAAGAGGATGCCCGTCAAAAGCTGCAGCTAGAGAAGGTGACCTGTGAAGGAAAGATAAAAAAGCTGGAGGACGACATTCTGGTTATGGAAGACCAAAACAACAAGCTTCTGAAGGTGTGGTTAACAAACCAGAACCTGTTATTTTTTGAGGGATTTTATTTAAAAGTACTTATGATTTATATTGTAGGAGCGTAAGCTGATGGAGGAAAGAATTGCTGATTTTAGTGCCAACCTGGCAGAGGAGGAGGAGAAATCTAAGAACCTCACCAAGCTCAAAAATAAACATGAGTCCATGATCTCAGAGTTGGAGGGTAATGATTAGATGTTTGAACATGGAAACATATGCTGTATATTTTTTAAAGAGATTCCTAAGTTGACTTCTCTACTGTTCCAGTTCGCCTAAAGAAAGAAGAAAAGACTCGCCAGGAGCTGGATAAGGCAAAACGCAAGTTGGAGGCAGAGTCCAATGACCTACAAGAACAAATAGCTGACCTGCAGGCTCAGATTGCCGACCTTAAAGCTCAACTTGCCAAGAAAGAGGATGAACTACAGAATGCATTGGCCAGGTAACATCCCACACCTGAAGAGTGTTCATGCCTCTTAGTTTTTTGGGGGGGGAATAGACTCTAGAAAAATCTTTACAGAAACCTGTTTCACTTTCTAGCAGAACAACAACCATAAACATTTAGTCAGAACCCTAAAAAGAAGAGAAGTTTAGTTTAAAGCTTACCAATGAGTTGGATCAGACATTTTATTTAGCAATGTTATTTGCAGAATAGTTCAATCTCAGTCTGTCTCAAGATAATCAAAGCAAAACGTGGTTCTTCTAAATGTCTTTTTTTCTGTTTTCTACACCCAGTTATAAACGTATTTATTTTTACCAATAACATGAAATGACAACAAAATAAGAAATCACAATTTGATAATAATTTTGCTAAAATATCTCAAAAGTAATAATGAAATACTGTTCTGAGCTCAAGTTACCACCAGGTTTACTCTTGATCCTCTCAGGTTAGAAGATGAGACTGCCCAGAAAAACAATGCTCTGAAGAAAATCAGAGAGCTGGAGGGACACATATCCGACCTGCAGGAGGACCTCGACTCTGAGCGAGCGGCCAGGAACAAGGCGGAGAAGATCAAGCGGGACCTCGGGGAGGAGCTGGAGGCACTCAAATCAGAGTTGGAAGACACTCTAGATACCACTGCTACGCAACAAGAATTAAGGTTGGCCATTTAAAAATGGAATGATGAAGGCATTTTTTTTTAGTAATTTTATAAAGTTGTAAAAATCTAAAAACTGTGCTCGTTGTCTGTCCATCAACAGAGCCAAACGAGAGCAAGAGGTGACCCTGCTGAAGAGAGCCATTGAAGAGGAGAACCGCACACACGAGGCTCAAGTACAGGAGATGCGACAGAAACACACCCAAGCTGTGGAGGAGCTGACTGAGCAGCTGGAGCAGTCCAAACGAGTAGGATCCTGTCCTTTGACCCACAAGCTGTCCTTTTTATCAGTAGATTCTAATGACTTTCCACTTTTCTGTTCAGGTGAAGTCCAATCTGGAAAAGGCTAAACAGGCTCTGGAGAAGGAAACCTCTGAATTAACCATGGAGGTGCGCTCACTTACTCAGGCCAAACAGGATGGGGAGCACAAGAGGAAGAAGTTGGAGAGCCAGGTGGTGGATCTGCAGTCCCGCTTCTCAGACAGCGAAAAGCAAAAGGCTGAGCTTGGGGAGCGCTGCTCTAAGATCACTGTAAGTTATTTCTTGTTTGGCTTTGTTCTGAAACAAGTTATGGGATTGAAATATTGGAATTCAGGGAAGCTTAGAGGTATTTTTCCCCTATGCAGGTTGAATTGGAGAGTGTGACAAACTTGCTGAATGAAGCAGAGGGCAAGAATATCAAACTAAGTAAAGATGTTTCCAGCCTTTCTTCCCAGCTCCAAGACACACAGGTATGTGCTGAAATGATGAAACTCCATGTGAAACATTTTTTTTCTGCTGCAATATCTTTGAAACTGGAAAGCTGTCCCTCTCTGAACCACTGCATATCCACAGGAGCTGTTGGCCGAGGAGACGCGTCAGAAACTGCAGATCTCTACAAAGTTGCGACAAGCCGAAGATGACAAGAACAGCCTGCAGGAGCAGCTGGAGGAAGAGATGGAGGCCAAGAGGAATGTGGAGCGACATGTTTCCAGCCTCAACATCCAGGTCAAGAATTACTTTTTTATTTTCCACATCCACACAATATGGAACCTAAACAACATAGAAAATGAAGTGAACTAGAAAAGCATGTTTTTCTGTCTTTACAGCTATCAGATGCTAAGAAGAAGATGGAGGAGATGTCTGGTAACATAGAGCTTCTGGAGGAGGGGAAAAAGCGGTTGCAAAGAGACCTGGAGGCAGCGAACACCCAGTTTGAAGAGAAGGCCTCAGCATATGATAAGCTGGAGAAAACCAAGAACCGCCTGCAGCAGGAGCTGGAGGACACACTGATGGACCTGGACAACCAGAGACAGATTGTGTCCAACCTGGAGAAGAAGCAGAAGAAGTTTGATCAGGTAATGGAAAATAAAAATGTGCAATTCTTGTTTTGAATTTAACAGAAATCAGTTTAAATTCAGATATTTCAGAAATGAATGTGTTTGAAAGGAGTCTCTTAGAGAACTGCAAAAGATGCACAATATTTTCATCTGACCTTCAGATGCTGGCTGAGGAGAAGAGCATCTCCAGTAAATATGCAGATGAGAGAGATCGTGCAGAAGCCGAAGCCAGAGAAAAGGAAACCAAGGCTCTGTCACTGGCGAGGGCTCTGGAGGAAGCCCAAGATTCCAGAGAGGAGCTGGAGAGGGCCAACAAGGCCTTGAGGATTGAGATGGAAGACCTGATCAGTTCCAAGGATGATGTGGGAAAAAATGTTAGTTCTAAAAACATCTATCAGTAGTTTTTGGTCTAGAAATTTTTCCTTATTTCTAGCCTCCTTGTTAATTTGAAAACATGCTGATTACAGGTTCATGAGTTGGAGAAATCCAAACGAGGGCTGGAGGCCCAGGTGGAAGAGATGAAGACCCAGCTGGAGGAGCTGGAGGATGAGTTGCAGGCAGCCGAAGATGCCAAACTGCGTCTTGAGGTTAACATGCAGGCCTTAAAGGCCCAGTTTGAAAGAGACCTTCAAGGACGGGATGAAATGGGAGAGGAGAAGAAGAGGCAGCTTGTTAAGCAGGTAAACAGGGCTTTAGATCTAGGACTGATTATTCTTAGCTCTTTAAAAAAAAAAGCTTCATCATCAACATTTAATGATAATCAAACTGCAGGTCCGTGAGCTGGAGACAGAGCTGGAAGATGAGCGTAAACAGAGAACACAGGCTGCAGCAGCCAAGAAGAAGCTGGAGACGGACATGAAAGATCTGGAGGGTCAGATAGAGACGGCCAATAAGGGACGAGATGAGGCTATCAAGCAGCTTCGCAAGCTCCAGGTGAGAGCGAGGGAATGAATGAACGGAACCTACAAGAGGAAACACTCCTTGATTTCTTTTGGGGGGTTATTACATGGGATTCGTGTTTTCTAGTGTGTGGGGTGTCTTGTAAAGTATTTTCAACCCCTGAAATGTGTCATATCTGTCATGTTACAAGCCCAAACTTCAGTGCTGCCAAATTTACTCTAGAACACACAGAGTGGATGGAGGCTATCTGTGAAAGGATTAGTTAAGGTCTGGACTTTGACTTGGCCATTCAAATTGATGCTTTGCTCTAAACTCATCCATTGCAGCTCATTTCGTTTGTAAAGGGCCTTTTTCCAGATAGGTGAAAATATGCTCAGGTTTTTGCTTCCTTAAAAATTGTTTTTTTAAGGATTGACTTGTTTTATGCTTCAGCCACCTTCCAATCAACTAACCAGTTGCTTTTCCCTACTAAGACACAAGTTCTCACAGCATATTCTTGCTGCCAACACTTTAAACTTTGGAGGTGATGGGTTAAAAGTTCTGACCTCCAGGTTCACCAAACCTCTACACTTTTTAGACATCTGATCAGAATAGCTTTTTCCACATATTTGTTGAGTCCACGACTTGTAAAAAACTAAAAATTAGGCCTTCTTCTTACTACTACTTTCTCATAAAAACCAGATTTGCATGTGAAGCTGTCCTTTTAACTATTTATCCACTGAACCTGGGGATTTCTACAGTTCTTTCGAAATTATTGGTATAACCAGGTCAGTCAGTTTATGATTATCCAATTTTCTTAGATGTGCAACTGTGATATGCTTTTTAATCTACCTCAGAACAAGTGTATTTAACTTGTCTTGGATTCCCTGTTTACTAACTACATTGCTTCTGAATGTTCTGCTTATTTAGAGTGTCAGAAAGGGGTTTGATTGAATTGCAAATCCTCAACACAGTTGTCAGTGTGGTATTTAACTTCTGTGTCACATTTCTGCTCTACTTTGTTCTATTCATCAGAGTTTAAGGTTTGGGGAGGCCATACATTTCCAATGCACTGTGTACATTGTTTAAACTTGTAAGCCTTATTAGATCAGTGTTTTTTCATAGGATTTTTAATAGGAAAAGCTTTCAAAGTTGCAGCATCAACACTCTGACAAGCAATCCTAGAACAGTTTGACTGACTGGTGTTTTATTAACTACAGTCCTGGAAAAATGGAGATCACTGGTTCTAATACTGTAAATATACCAAATAAACAATTGACAGTCTGTCTCTCCCTTTTCTCTTTATGTCTGTTTCTCCATCCAGGCCCAAATGAAGGACTACCAGAGGGAGCTTGATGATGCTCGCGCTGCACGCGAGGAGGTGCTGTCCACGGCTAAGGAGAGCGAGAGAAAGGCAAAGAGTTTGGAAGCTGAGCTCATGCAGTTGCAGGAGGTGATGTGACAGATTCCCAGCATTGTAAAAAATCTCTGTGAAATCAGAGGAGTCTTGCTAACTGGAAGCTCCTCTAATTGATTTCCAGGAACTGGCTGCAGCTGAAAGAGCACGGAAGCAGGCAGAGGCTGAGAGAGATGAACTTTCTGACGAGTTGGCAAGCAACTCTTCTGGAAAGTGGGTTAAAAAATTGAACTTTAATTTTATTGGTGAGGTAACCTGTGAAAAGATTGCCTTTTTTTAGCTGCTTTCATCCATTAACATATAAAACCACTTGTTGGAAATAAACCCCAAGACATACTTCAACATTTTATTTCCTTTTTGGATCAATAAAGTATTTTTTAATTTGAATTTTCATGCCATTTATCCATTGGTATAGATCTGCGTTGGCAGATGAAAAACGTCGACTTGAAGCTAAGATAACCCAGTTGGAGGAGGAGCTTGAGGAGGAGCAGAGCAACATGGAGATCCTAAACGACCGACTGAGGAAGAGCACACAGCAGGTGACATAGCCGGAGCAGCTCTTCAAATCACAGCGTAATGAAACGGCCAGTCTTCAACCTTTACTCTGGATGTGTTTCTTTCTCAGGTGGAGCAGCTGCAAAATGAGCTGCAGACAGAGCGCAGCACCTCCCAGAAGAACGACAGCGCCCGGCAGCAGATGGAGCGCCAAAATAAGGAGCTGAAGGCCAAGCTTCAGGAGATGGAGAACCAGGTCAAATCCAAGTTTAAGTCCTCCATCTCTGCCTTGGAGGCTAAGGTGGCACAGCTGGAGGAACAGCTGGAGCAAGAGAATAGGTGAGGAGCAATAAAATAATAGTGTATTACTTACAAACATGAGCTGATTTCTTTCATTTCTGTGTCATCTTAGAGATAAGCAGGCTAGTGCCAAAAACATACGCCAGAAGGACAAGAAGCTCAAAGACCTGATTATACAGCTGGAAGATGAAAGAAAACAGTCAGAGCAATACAAAGATCAGGTAAAAATTCAAACAAATTAGTGCTGGAGGCATGTAGTATCTATTGCAGTCATTGCTGCCATGTATAGAAGATGTTCTGCAGTGAACCATTCCAAACAGCTCAGTTATTTAGTCATTTCCTGCTGTTATCTGTTCAAACTTTAACATTTAACATCCTATGTGAGGCTTGCAGAGTGTGAGATGTAGCTGCAGGGTGTGAAGCTCTTTGTAATGAAACTTGATAGATCAATCTGTTAGCTAGTTCACTGACAGGAAGATTGGAAAGTGTTCTTTCTGTGTAAAATGAATGACTTTAGACCAAAAGAGAAGGAATAATGAATAGCAACCTTTTTGTTCTTTTAAGTCAGAAGTTTAATTTGCCATATCTTTATTCACACAACAGACCTGCAAATAAAAAGCTGTGTTCTCAGTTAGATTGTTCCTTTTTTTTAAATCCATCAGGCAGAGAAGGCAAATACTCGTATGAAGCAGCTGAAAAGGCAGTTAGAGGAGTCAGAGGAGGAGTCTCAGCGCGCTACGGCTGCTCGCAGGAAGCTACAGCGCGAGTTGGATGAAGCCACCGAGGCCAATGATGCCATGACCCGTGAAGTCAGCTCCCTCAAGAACAAACTCAGGTAGGCAACGTGGTTTTTTTTTTTTTTTGCTCCCTATGGTTGGTTTTTCACTAAACACTGTAAAAAAAATGGGGCTGTTAGTGCCCCATGCAAAAACATTCACAACCCTTAAATTCTACATTTCATCACATTTTGAGCAGAAATTTGTTGTTTTCAGTTGGGGTTTTACAAGGTACGCAAAGTAGAGCCTAATTGTCAAGTTATTGTTAACTAATTGTTAACCTAATTGTCAACATGGTTACATGGTTTGCAGTTTAATTTTTAGTCAGAAAGTTTTAAGTGTGTTGAAAACATTTAGTTTGTTTAACACTGTTTTTTCATGAACCGGTGTTGTACTGAAGAACGCTGTTAAGGACCTTGTTCAAGTCTTTTACAGTGCATCTCACTTTAGCATTGGCCAGTTTGACTAAAAAGTGACTCTTCACTGCAAAACCATTCCAGGATATAAAAATCCATGTTTATATATTTGCTGAGTAGAAGCAAAACAATCTGTCCATCTCTATTACAGAGGCAACCCTGAGCCTAAGGAGTAACACAGCAGGTACCTCTGCATTAAAAGTTCCCCATCACCATTTCTCATATATTTAGTCTTTTCATCCTCCATGCTCACTCTAAACGCTCCTATTTCTTCCATTGAGCCTAACTGAGGGAAATATGGTTTGTCTCCATTTCAAGACAAAAAAAAATCCTGAAACTATATTGTTTAGTTCTCATTGATCCCTTATTTCTGATGGCCATCTTTCTCTCAGTGCTTGGTTTAAGTGTCATAAACCAAACTCATTTTCCTGAGTAAGGACTTAAATGAGTTACAAGGATAACCGGCGTGCTTTAGCAGTAACCGAAGCACAATCTGTTTGTTCTGCGTCTCATTGATCCTCCTTGCAGTGTGCAACACCTGACTGGGTTTTACACCAAATCTAATGAGTACAGACACCATTGCGCTGCTCTCACTGTGCCATGTGTTTTGTTTCTTTCTCGTCTGCCGCCTCTGGGACATTTCAGACGTGGAAACGAGCCCTCCTTCAGCAGCGCACCGCGGCGTATGGGTGGAGGCCGGAGGGTGATTGAAGATGCCTCGGAGGAGGAGGGAGATGCCCAAAACGACTTCAATGGAACAAAGTCTTCAGAATAAGAGATAATTTGGAAATCAGGTGGAGGATTTAAAGCTTAGGGGAATGTCAGCACTTAAATTTTAATTTAAAACCCTGGGTTGTTATCCTCCATGTATTCTCTAAACATTTATTTTCCTTTTTTTTATCTGGTAGTTAATGGTTTATGCTTTGTAGCACACGCTCTTAAGACAAACCATCAGGACTTGAGGTTCACAAAAAGGAGAGTTTTGGGTGGCTCTGATGTGATTTGCTGTTTCTAACACTGTTTTTACTGCACTGAATGTCTTTCTTATTGTTTTCTCCACAGACATTAAAGCCTTTTATCAACACCCACTTTAAACCGACATGTAACTCGTATCAGTGACCATCATCCTGTTGCCTGTGACTGCTGTTGCCGTTTTACAGCAGTACTGAAATGGGTTCAGATTGGACGTGTAGTTTGGGCTTTCTGCATCCAGTCAGTGCTGACTTTTATATCCGAAAAAAATATTTAACCCAGACTTGTTTTTTTGTTTATTTTCTAAGTCACAGTATTTGCTTTCCTGTACACTGATGTCTTTATGATTCTGCCCACTGGAGGTCAGACAAGGTTTATCTCCTATAAAATTAATCATGAACTTGCTATCAGGCACTTGCCAGCACTCATTTTATTTTCCATATGTTCAAATTTCCTGTACATGTTCTACTATTCTCCACATTTAAATCAATGAAATCGTCGGTATAATCAACTATTGTTTACATGACACCATGTTTTTTTTATATCTTTTAATTGTTGAACCACTTGCACAAAAATAAAGATCTTAAAAATGTTTCTTTTTTATGCGTGATATTCTGCAACTTGAAACTATCTCGCATTTATCAAAAACGAAACAGAACAAGCTGAAAGAAAAATGGGTATCTTCTAATTTAGTCGTTTTTGCACTTTGAATAAACTGAACTTAAAATAACCGGGTCATTCAAAGGCTCCATCAGAACACAACTTTATAAATAAATCAGCAGTGTAAAACATGTTCTTGACCCCAAGGCTAGAAACGCTCGCTTCTGGAGTTTTCCCTCAGATACAAACAGCAGTTTTAGAAAGGCTACAGAAAACACACAATGGGTCAGGATTACTAGCAGCAAACCAACACACCTCAGTTCTCTTAACAACAAACATGTTAAATATGCAACCGGTATCTGCTCATTAGTGAATGACAGGGTTTCTGCAAGTAGTCATACTAAAACTATGAAAAAACTTAACTTAAGATGGATCTAACCTGACATCAAGTTACCTAATTTAGGCTTATCCAGCTAAGATTATTTTCCAGGTAAGCATTTGCAAATGTGTTCCAATAATGAAGGGCTCATCATACTTTAATTTTTTTGTGTTTATTTTGCTTAACTGAACTTTTACTGGAACATGTGAACATCTGTGGATACATTCCTTTTGACTGCCCCTCATTGCTGTCATACTTCATTATCCCAAGTTCTTACTTCAAATAAATTGTCAGCATTAAAAGAAAAAAAAAGGGGGGAAATATATGGACAACAGTACATGTAGACATTTTTAGTTTATGATTTATAACCTTGCAGAAACCCTGAATAAAACAGAAACTTCTTAAATAAAGTCGTTACAAGCAATAAACCCCAGTAAGAATGTTGAATATTACACAGATAACCTCAAAGGGTGCATATCTCAAACCTGTTAACATACAATATTATTTTATACCCCTTTCCTTACTCCATGTTAGAAAGACCTATACATTCATTATTGCATGGGTTGCTATCCAGATACTATTGATATCTCCTAAAATATGTAAACATAATTAGAAATTATAGCATAAGTCCAAGTAATTAATAATTATATCCCTCAGAAACCCCCAAACTTTGCTTCACATTAAAAGAGAGCAGTAAAATGATTCAACAGTAGCAGGAATATGTAAGGAAGCAGAATAGAAATAAAGACTTTAATGTAACATTTCATCTGTTAGGCTGGAGAATCTCTCTGTATGATAACCAGGAGGAAAAACACCTCATGAGTCATGAACCAACTTTTAAATAAAACAATTGTTCTGTTTGTAAACTGTTACCTCTGCGATATTGATGGGTCATTCCCTTTTGATGTCAACCTATTGTCTTTTATTTTTAATACACCAAAATATTTTCAAATTGTTCTTTTTTTCGACGTGTGAAGTACTGCAGCGAATCAGCCTGTTTTTAATACAACTAAAGTGGGATGAGCGTACTTTTAACCCCTGTAAAAATAGTCCACACCAATTATTCCTAATTTAATTCATTGGCAATCTAAACTTCTTAATTTTTCTAATGTATTACTAAAATATTGCACCACCTGCTTAATAGCAAAAACAGTTGCATTAACTAAATGTAAATAAATCCAGGCAGCAATGGGGTTCTAAAGATTTTTTTTAAAGGTTTGAAATCAAGCTGTGAGCAGTATGCTGCTATTCAACAGATTTATTTTGTGCAAGGCTAATATAAAACATTTAGTTCTAGATGTTAATTAGTCCATATATGTTTACATCAATATGATATATCCTTTTGCAGCAGGAGGAATCGTTTTCAGCTGGAATTGAAACCACTTAGATCAATTTACACCCTTTTCCTTTCCAAATTTCGAGTTGATATCAAGAATCTGGTATCAAATTACCTGTGAATGAGAGCCATACATGCTCTCATTCATTGGCATATTGTTTACTGAAAATATAACAGACCAGGCTTAAGATGATTATTTAAAAAAATAACATTGAATGCTGTACTTTACTGATTATATGAATTATTAACCCCTTTGAAAACTAAATATGTAAACATGAATTATATTTTTTAAAACGAAATGTTGTCATCCGACAAAAATCGGGTGATTTAAGGTTATCGAAAAACAACTTAGAAAAAATAAATGACAACTTGTGTTTAATTCAACAGATCTATTAAAAAAATGATACAAAAAGGTTTGTTTATGGGTATGAAATGGAAATAGGATGGAACAAAATGAGTTAGTTATTAACAGATTAACCCAACTCGTTGGATTTATATCCATTTATATTTTATCACAGCTTTGGTCAAAAACAAAATGTTTGGTAAAATCTAGCTCCATAATCTTAGCCCCTGCAACAGGCTAACCCTCCAAGCTGGTTCTTTCTCATGTACACTGTCATAAGCAGATAGGTGCAGCAGCTTCACTATGAGAGTTAGGTGTGCTTTGATCCATAACAGAAAGCGCTAACAAACAAGTTCCTATATGCCACACAGGAGCAAGCATACAGTTGAATAGATGAGTGGTGTTTACTGTGGCATGAGGAGGAGGAAGCACCTTTCTGTGATACGTTTATCCAAAGGCAGCAGGAGGCTGATAGATGGAGTCACTCTGCTTTGTTCAACTAGTTCTGTGAGGAAGACTGTTGAGCTCCTAGTTCTGTTTTAGTAGAGCGAGGAGGAGGACATGCTACGCCCTATGGAACCATCTCACAGCAGGATCTTGACACCTCCCTGTGGAGATTGGGGACCATGGGAGACCCCTCTTGGAGGAGCTGGTCCAAACTCTAACCGCTTCACCAAACTGAAAGACAAGTTGCATCAGATCATAAATAAATGTTTCACATAAGCAAAACAGGTGGTTCCGATCGTCATTCTAACCTGTCATATTGAGGAGGAGGACTAAAGCTGCTGGCTTGGACCTCAGGACCAGCGTCTAAACCTGAAGGACTACACGGGCCAGCGGGGAGCGCTGGTCTGCTCACAGTCGTGTCGTAGACAAAGTCTCGACATGACGCCAGTTTAGACTCTAAATTCTGAAACCAATTATAAAGTCAGTGAGGTCAAACATCCTAGTCTGAGAAAAAATTAAAAAGAGAGAAAAAGGAAAAAAAACATACCCCAACTTTTCTTAGCAGCTCCCCAACAATGTTCAGGGCAGATATCCTAGCAGATGTAGTCAGAGGTGTTCCAGTTAGGCCGTCTCCTGTAGAAAAGGCAGCCATGGAGTTAAAAGTTGAGAACCAAAATGATTTGGCCTTCCTGATCCATAGCTATTAGTTTGTCATTACCCCTGCGGATGCTGGAGGCAGGGGGCGTCATGTATGAGCCCACAGGTTTGGAAGGTGTGATGGGGATGGAGGGGTTGGTAGGGGAGGAGCACCGCATTTCGGACCGATCCGAGTCTTTGCCCAGGCTGCTGGATGGTCGTCGCTCCTTCTGACGTACAGCAAGTTCCTGACGTAGATCTGAGAGAGAGAGAAGAGAGTGAAAATCTGAACCGATATTTCTCAGCACTATGGATGTTGCAAAACGGTACTGCATCTCCACCTTGTGGCAGAAATCTTCTTTTTAAATCTGCTTCTACATGTTCTGTAGACGCAGGCTGTGTAGCTTGAAAGCAATGAGGATATAACACAGAAATGAACTGAATGAATATGTCTGCATACCTCTGGCTTCATCTTTGAGCCTCTGAACAGACTCCAGCAGGTTCTCCTTCTCATCCAGTTCACTTTCCAGAAAGGCGTTCCTCTCGATGACCTGGTTCATGCGTTGCTCAAAGTCCTCCAGAGACATGATGGTAGCCCTGGATATTTCACAGTCAGTCACCTTTACTGGTTGGGTTTAACAATATAAAAGGTAACATGAATGCATCTAAAGCGGGTATATTAAATTTGTACTGGTTTCAAAAAGGAAGAAAGCAAGAAAACTGCTTCTCTGCAGTGAATATATTTAGCTAATTCTCCAGTGTTTCCTGACCTGTCCTAATAATTCTTCTGTGGAAGTCGGTCCTAAACACTACACCCTCTAAGTAAAGCAGCTGTGTCTATAACATGAATGATTATAACATGAATTACGGAATAAACCACTAACCTTTTTGTCCTCTCCAGGTCATCATTAGACTGCTCCAACTCTCTGATATACTTCTGCAGATGGTCTCTGACCGCCTTGGTCTCTGCCAGATCTTCCTCTAGTGTTGAGATGTGCCTGAAGGCTTCTGAATGCTGCACCTCCAATTTTTCCTGCAGATGGTACACAGACAGATCAGCTAACACTTCTAGCTACACAAGGTTAAAGGTCAATCGCTGCAGCCAGTACCAGGTATTATTGAATGGGCTTATTCAGCACTGTTTTGAAAATACCCTCACAACTTCCTCCAGTAGTGTTCTCGTATTTACACTACATTGCAAATATATTCATTCTATTTACATCTCCATCTTTTTCCCCATTTAACCAATAGTTATTTCAGTTAATTAGGATGATTTTAAGTCATTGAATATCTCAGAGTCGTGCATTTTTGAAAAGGTGAAAAAAAAAACTTGACTTTTTATCTTTTAAAAATAGAGCTATATGAAATGCATTTGTATTAAATCCACCCGAATAAATAATTTGTAAACTTTTTTTGATGCAATTCCTGTTTCAAACTTCTACCAGCTTTGCAAATCCAAAAGTTAGATTTCTGATTGATGATGAAAATAGCTCGAGCATATTGAATAGAAAGCATCTGAGAACATTAATTTCCAAAACGCGCCACAGATTCTCAGTGTGATTAAGCTCAGCTCTTTGAGTCATTCTAACCTCTCCACCAGTTATACAACTTTTTTTAGCCTTTTAATAGGTTTTTTAAGTCTAAGTAGCTTCCGACTCCCTACAACATGACACTGCCTACATCTTGTTTTCGTGTACAAATACACAAAATAATGTGCTGTTTTGACTCTACAGCACAAATTAGTTGCATAAATGCACCCAGTCTGTCAGTAATACCTCATGAATTGGCATAATTAACCATGCTTTAAGCTTCTTCACTACTTCTGCCTTGTCTGCTGTGCTCCTTGGTCCTCATGATAATTTTTTTTACTTCCCCTTCAAAAATAACATCTTCACAGAACAGCAGGGTTTATACTGAATTCTAAATTATTTTGGGGTATCATATTAAACTGACTAGTATACAACAATAACAAAAATAAAGTCATTTTTTCAGATGTGTACCAGCAAAAATATAAACAATAGATCCTTACAATTATGCAATACTCGGTGTTGCTTTATAGGATAAAAAACAAGTAAAATACATTAAAAATAATTAGGTCCCGTATTGATAAAAACAATTAATTGCAGAGAAGAAATCCATATTTGGTCTGAAGTTTTTATGATCCCTGGACCTTCTTTAGTGTCTTTAAAATAGTAATTGATTACAGCCTGTTGTGTTGTGTTTATGTACCTTTATGCTTTCTAGCTCCATTCGAAGTCTGTTGTTGTCCACAAGCAATTCTTTGTTTCGACCCTCGCATTGTTTTAACTCCGTCTCCAGCTCTGCTTCATAGTCTCGACTCATCTGCTGGAATTCCTGCAGCTCTTCCTGAGCCTCATCCGCCCTGGTGACGAAAATGTGTTCAACTTCACCCCAAAACAACTAGAAACCTAATACCATACTGCAATACCTTTGCTGGTGTTTTTGTGCTTGCTCTTTCCAGAATTCCAGCTCCTCCTTCAGGGATGAGAACGAGTGTGCTGTCGGCTCTAACATGTCTGCTGGATTAATAAATGCAGACATTTTTAACCTTTAATGACGCCGTTTACTGGTGCCCCACAAACCGTCCATTAGCACATGCTAACGAGGCTAGGTAATACCGGAAGAGAGTACTCAGAGTAGATAAAATGAAGTTACATTTTTAGTCTTTCTCTGTTAACTTGTAAATAAACAGTTACAAGAGAAGTAAGAGATGTGTGATATAACATTTAGCCACCCTAAGCTAGCGGTGATAGCTGAACAAATCATGCTATTGTCTCGCTATGTTAAGGCCAAACAGACCAGTCTTACCTGTATACGGTCGGAATCATCAACACATACTGCAGATAAAGGACTGTTTATCGATATGTTTTTAGGGTTCTATTGATTCAACGGACTCCAATGTACTAATCTCGATTTACGTTAACGAAACATTGAACTCTCCAATCAAATACAAACGAACGCGGATTTCTTAGACGTGATTGGATGGTCACAAACTACGTAAAGTTGAAATTAACCAATCATATTAGTTTACAGCACCCTCTTCCGGAATCGTCATAAGTGTTTGGTTGCCTGTTGGATTCAAACAAGTGCAAAGTGAAAGTGTTTTTATTATTATTTGTAGGACCTCTATTTCTATGTTATAATGACATACGTACAAAGTTTTCCCACAAATTAGTACACAGTATCGTGGAGTAAATGAAGCAGAAACAACAATATTTATCATACAACTAACTATCTGGAGAAGCCTCTTAAGACGCTCTGTTGTTTAACAATCTTCTGAAGAGGATGCTCTCTGTTGTCCACAATCTTTTGTCACTTCATGAATTATTCTCCTTTATGAATAATCTTTACAGGGGTTCCTAGAACAGAGCCTTCCCTTTTTATTAGGCTATTGAGCTTTTTTAAGCCATTTGTTGTGATGCTGTTACCCCAGCAATGTTGAAGAGATCACACTCTCCACAACAGACTTGTAGAAGATATGTAGCACATTTTTGCTAACGCTAAAAGACCTAAGCTTCCTTAGGAAGTACAGTCTGCACTGTCCTTTTTTGTAGACTGCTTCACAGTTGTCTAGTTTGTTGTCCAGGTGAACACCAAGGTATATAAATACTTTGGAGTTATTTTCAAGAAAACACTGAAACTATAAAAAGCTTGAAGTAGATTTAGTCATACAAATTAAAGGTATCTAGTCATTGGCGTTGACCAAAAGTTTGAGACTAAAAGAAGTAAGGAGTTAATTAATGCCATGAAATCAGTTGGAAAATACTAAGAGCAGGAATAGTTTGCCCTGCTTTCTGTCAGCCATACCACATAATGAGTTTGTAGCACCATTTGAATCGCCTTTTTTAACTAATGGGTGTTAATGAAGACCGTGCAGCATATATTTCTCAAACACCTTGACTAAATCAGAGACATTTGAAAGTTTTATTTACACGAGAGGGGTACATTTTTTTTAATAATAAAAGTTACTTTTTAAGGGAAAATGCTGAGTCATTGTCTATTAGCAACAAACCTGTTTTTACAGGCAAGAATCTTGTTATTAACAGTTTTGCACAGCTATTAACCATCAATTGAATTATGAGGTAGATGGTCACAACTGCTGTGAAGAAAGCCAAAGATGCCCAGAAAAGTGTTGTGATTTTTAAGTTTTCACTTGTGCAGAGCTTGCTCTATTCAGCAGATGAATGTGAGTTTTCTTTACATTAAAAAGTAATGCAAAGAGTATTAGAAGTTGATCTGCTGTTGTGAAGGCAAGAAAGAAGCCACCTCCCTGGAAAAAGAAAAACATCCTGGAACAACTAACTTCTGCAAGATGTAACTGGGTAGGACTGTGGTAAAGCTGTTTTATCCAGTGAAGCCCCCTTCAGACTCCTTGAGAACTGTCCTGAAAAGGTTAACGCTAATATAAGGTTGTGTTAAACTGACAAGAAACGCTTCTTATAAAGGGTTGATGCAACACTGTAACAATCCTTTTTATATTTACACACACTATGTTTTTATATTGCACTCAACTCAAAAAACTTTATACACAAAAGTAACTGTTAGTCCTTGTGATTAGAATCACTTTATTTTACCCAATAAATGTTTGTTAGTACAAAATCAGCTCCAACGTAACGTACAACAGCACAGAAAACTAAGAGCAGCTCAAGCTCAAAATTTCAAATCTGGTATTTTATCATCCTGAAAAAAAAAATGCAGCAACTTTAGTTGTGGCAGTGAGGTGCTGCTTTTACGTTTTGTGTGTCTTTGTTGCAAAATCAACATCTATAGTCACTATAACCTGAAAAGGAACAAATATTTATTTTTAAAAGTCAAGAATAATGATGGCATAATAAAACATGTAAAAGGGAGGTGTGAAAGTCTGTGCATGGACATTATGATAGTGTTTTTGTTTTTAAATACATAATACTTTAAATAAAATGTAATCACAGCATATGTGGGTAACTAAGAAAAGATGGATGTAAATACTGTAACAGAACAGATTGTTCCTCTCTCGCCCTTTTCATTGAAGATGCATTGATTTGGGAGTGTGCATATTATCATTGTGTAGATGAATGTTAAAATTATTTTTTGAATGATTACAATAAACAACTCTGTGAATACAGTAAATGCTTCTCTCAAGCTGCATCTCATCAAAGCATGTTTTTTTTTTAACTCAGTTTATCATGTTATGCTATGCTGCCCATGCAAGTCATGTACAAGGGAGTTAGAGCCGTACTGATAAAATATCTAAATAATAACCTTTTCCCACTGACCGAAAACCCTGGTTAAACCAGGGAACAATCAGCTATTAGTGGCAGTAAGAATGGCTTCCTTGCATGTTGCTCTCCATTTTTTACTTTCCTGATTTCTGTCGGACTGGTGACATCATCAGCAGTAACCCAGCGTGATCAATGGGACGGGAGCCAAATGCCAATTATTAGCCTAGATCCGTTTTTAAAAAACCCAGGTTAGATTGTTAATTTCAGTGGGAAAGAGGCTTAAGTTATGTACCACCATCCTTCTCCTTATCAGAGGTGGGAAGTAACTAGTTACATTTACTCAAGTAATTTCTTTAAAAAAATTTACTTTAGAAGTACAGCATTGTACTTTTTACTTTTACTTGAGTAAAATTTATGGCTACTCCTTCCATTGTGAGTAACTTCAATTAGCAAAAAGAAGGTTGTTTTAAACAAAGATGTATCATTGAGTAAGTTATGTACCACTGAGCAATTTCTTTAAAGGCTACTTTTTACTTTTATGTGAGTAAAAATATGATGAAGTAGTGCTACTTTTACATAAGTACAATTTTTTGGCGACTTAAAAACCCACCTCTGCTCCTTATACCTGGATACCTTGTTTTATCCTTGTTTAAGTCTTTAATAATCAAAAAGAATATGGTTATTATAATTGGATGTGATAACCTTAATTGCATATAATCAAAAGGATTCCCAATTTATAAAACATAATCAACACATAACATAACCTAATTAATCAAAATCAGCAGTAAGCAACATAAACCCAACGCATCCATCCTTGTAGTCATCTTGTATTAAATTACTGGCAAGGGATCAAGTATTTATTCTGACCAAACTAAACATGCTGTCACTTTATCCTTATTATGAAGATCTGAATCTACACATCCAGCAACTTAAATGAAAATTAGTGCCCAGATTCTCCTTCCACTTTCCTTTTTTCCCCAATCTTCATCGTTCCATCTGATCTGTGGGGGAAAAACAAACAAAAGGAAGAGTTAAACTAAACTTATACCCACCATACCAAATTAAAACTTAAAGCTTCTAAAATAAGAGCAATAATCCATCATACTCCAGTGTCTCATTGACGTTCTTATTGGAGCCCATCTTGTTGCTGTCCAACATGTCAGTTTTCACCTGACCCAACGTTTGCAGCAGGCACAGTGTGTCAAACCCTTCATCACCAGTCTGCTGCAACAGTTCCAACACCTGTCCGGGAGAATTATAACTGATTTGTTCAAATAAACAAACAAAAATACAGCGGCTATAAACAGCTTTGCAGAGACTCACCTGCAGACACTTAAAGGACTTGAGTTGACTGAGGTTCTCCTTGAGGAACAGCAGGTAAATGCTGAGGTCGTTGTAGACGGGCTTAACTTCGCCCAGAGCACCGAATCCAGGTAGCATCTCATAGGGCCGGAGAAATCTAGAGCTCTGTTGCCCTGGTCCAAGAGCTGCATACACCACCAGAGGAGCGAGAAGTATGTACACACTCAGGTTGATGTAGCTGAGCAGCCGGAAGATGCCCACTGCTACCAGCTTGCACTGAACAGCGGATGGCACCGCGCTGTCGTTCTTCAGCACACCTGTCCGCAGGTCGCAGGAGAACTCGTCAGTGAGCGAAGCCCGAAAGATGTAGTAAATGAGGTAGAGGCATGCCAGCAGGAGGATGAGCAGCGTCAGGCCCCGGCAGGCCATGTATTTGACCACAAGGCTGCAGGAGGTGCGCTTGGTCTTTAGGTACTGTTCTACAAGAGGATATTTAAAGCAGCCCTCAGCCACGTCCAAAGCACTGCAGCGGGGAAAAGGAGCAGCTGCATAAAGCAAAAGACTGAAGTTTGCATTAAATGTAATATAGAAACAAAACAACAAATGGTAACAATTGGATACCATATCTATTTCATAGAGTGCCTTCCTTGTAACGTATTCCTTACCATTATTAAGCTTACTAATTTTATCGGACCTTTATGTGACAAATCAACGACTGAAACATAACAGTGAAGTGGTTTCGCTCACAAAAATCAAGAAAAAAAAAAGCCTTCTATTTGTATTCCAACACCTACAAACCTCTCAATATACCCACATCTGACAGAAAAATGGTTTTAAATTAAGCATTTTCACCCAGTGATAAATGTGTGTCAATAATAGTGTAGTTGATTTTATCTGGAGAGGATGTGCGTGATTGTACAAGTGCATGTATGACTAAAAAAATAGGTGCGTTTATTGTAAAAGTGCAAATGTGTGACAGAGAAATGGTGAATCCTGGGAAGCCTTTATTTTGAGGAGCCAGAGGTATAACATGTTGTATGAACTTTATTTTATTTTTTCCTTGGGGGGGTGAAAGAGAGTTGTATTAGTGGTGACCACTGGTCCCTTTCTCTCATATATTTCCATGACATCACTTGGGTCATGTTAAAGGATTAGTATCCTTTGAAAAATCTGATATAATGTTATGCATTGTTCCAGTACAAATAATATAGTATCATCATCATTTCGTACCCTTTATTCTGATATCGCTATATAGAGTCCATTGGATCCTAATGTGTTCTAGTTATCCAGAAATAATTCAAAAGACTAATCTGCAAACCTACCAAGACGTAGTCATCCACTCAAAGTGAAGGATAGAGCAAAGAAAGCCTTCATCAAAGAAGATCCCATGAGGACAATGTAACTCTGGATGATCTACTGCTCAGAAAAGGAAATTTTACTGACAGGACTGTTTGTTGTGCACTCAACAAATCCAACTTTTAAAGAATAATCACAAAACAAGCCATTGTTGAAAGAAAACCATAAGAAGCCTGGTTTGCAGTTTGTACTAAGCAATGTATGGCAGACTAACCCTAACTCTATTAGTCGAAAGATGGTGCTTTGATCAAATAAGACCAAGACTGATCTTTTTTTGAAAAATACAAAATCTTGGATGCTTTTGTTTTCAACAGGGAAATACTTTTGCAATGTGCTTTAAATTTTCCAAATTTAAGATAGGTTAGAAATATGTACCAGGCCACTTTCATGCTAATACTCATAAATAAACCCAAGTTAAACTAAAAACACCCTGAACACAGCTTCCCTATCATGAAACGATGTAGAGGCAGCATCATGCTAGGGCGATACTTTATTTCAGTATGGATGGGAAACTTATCAGATTCCATGGAAAGAAAGATGGAGATAAATGCTGCTGGGAGAAAACCTAACAGAGACAGAAGTGACTTGAAAATGTGTGGTAAGAATCTGTTTGTAGATGTGCAAATACTTCAAAACCTTTTCAGATTTAACTGAAGTGAGAAGGATTTCTAAAAAGTATTGATCTAGAGGAGCTGAATGCAATGCCCACCTTGCATTTTAAGTTTTTTATTTTCACATCACATTCACAACTATGCACTGTTTTGTGTTGGTCTGTCACATAAATCCCTTTGAAATACACAGATGTTTGTGGGTTAACATGCTTGTGTTTTATCTACCTCTGGTTGCCCTGCGCTGCATCCTTGTCATCTAAAGAAGCCAGATTTTTGGCCAGTTTTATGGAGCGGTTATAAAATCGATCCAACTCCTCCATAATGAAGCTGAGGTCAGACGACAGGTGAGGAGCTGCAGTGAAACTCCAGATCACGGCAGGAACCGACATCAGGACGGCAATGAGGAGAAGGACATAGGGAAAGAACTAAGGAGGGCAGAGAAAAAAACAGGAGAGGATGATTATACTAAACAAAAAGTAGCTGAAATGTTATTTTTCATAAATTCTTGGATTTATTCACCCTTGACTGGTCTCATAAAGTGAGATATATCTAAACATCCTTTTAGATGGAGGTCTTCAAATCTGATTACTGGATGTAATACATCCTCTAAGGCCAATGTCATGCAAATATAATTTCATGGAGCATAAATAGTTCAGTTTTAATTTCAATGTATGGGGTCAAGTCTCACTCTCTCTGCTTTGGCTCTGTACCTTGTGCAGCCAAAGTGTTGAACTGTCACCCTGGTCCTGCACTGCAGCCCAACAAAAAGAGTCCACATATGCCCCTTGTCTCATAGAAAAGTTGGTGGGAGCAAAGCAGCTGATCTGAGTCCCTAAGAAAGAAAAACAGTGAATCAGAGCAGGTGAGGATTTGGTTTGAACGATCAAATGAAGAAAACAATACTTTACTAGTTATCATCAGCCTCCTCTCTTTTCCAATCACAGCCTGATTTTGTTCCTTAGTGAGCTGTTTGTTGCATTCTTAGTCCTTATAATTAGACTCAGACTCAAATGCATTTCAACAAAGGCTGACCCAGATACTCAAACAATTTGATGTAGGCCACCCATGTACTGTATATTAGACTCCAGATCCATTGGAGTGGCGGAGCTTTGGTCCAAGTCCATTTTCAACAAACAATTTATGAATATTCTTGAATATTCTGCACATATTTCATACTTTAACCTGATCACATCCGATCACACAGAGATCTGACTCAATAGTATTTCAGGTCACGTAGTCCATCCATCCACTCATTAGTCCGTCCGTCCGTCCGTCCATCCATCCATCCATCCATCCATCCATCCATCCATCCATCCATCTGTTGTATCATAAACCATGATAACAAATTTGAACATTGAGGACCAAAGTCCATCTTCATCTTAAGCATGTTCCCTGGGGCAGAGGTTCCAGTTTGCCTCACAGTGCTGCTCTGGACTTTGCTGCTTCTGAAGCCCTCCCCCAGCTAACTCCACAGGACACTCCCGCTGAAATGTGCTGTGTAGGAGCACAAAAGACCACAGGACACAGACTTTATAGTCTTTCTTGAAGCTACCCCAGGAGACTCACATTGGAAGAAGCACCAGCATGTAAAGCCGGGCCGGAGACACAGATCTCCAGGATTAAAGCTAAGTCATGGTGGTTGACATTTCAGAACTGACCTAAACAGTTTGCAACATTCCTCTTTGAGTTTAGGAAACCCTATTTGCTTGCACAGATGAACAGAGTGGAGAAGCAGAGTTTCCTTTGGTGTTTGGCACATGGGACAATGAAAACCCCCTCTGCTGTGAGCCTGCCATGCTAAAAAGCAAACCGCTGGTTTCCAAATTGGAGTTTCAAGCTAAGCAAAATGTCTTTGATGATTTTGATCTTTTCATGTGTTTAATGTTTGGTAAAGACAAAGACAACAAGATGGACCACATGGTACACTATGCTAACATTCTTATAAAGCTTGAACAAGCTTTATTTGACTAAGGGTTTAAACACTTATGTAACATTAACATTATGTGTTCTACTATCTGCCCATTACATTTGATTACCAAATTATGACCAAAAGTCATCCAATGAAATCCTAATTTGTGCTGGCTCGATAATAACCGTTGGCTCGATCAAAGAAGATTAAGAATCAATTAACTAGATGTTATTGATTTCTTATTAAGCAAATCCTTCAATGTAACATCATTTGGCTAAATAATGTTTTATTCACCTCTTTTTGCATTGCCAATTGGTTTTACAACATTACAATTGCTCTTAATTAGTCAACAGCTAATTTGATCAAACTTCAAATTCTTCAAGATAAACTTTGTTCCTTTAGCATAAATTGAATGCTAAACTGTGATATCATTGCATTATCTAATTCATTATAATTTTCAACCAGGTTTTCCCTTTTTTGTACATAGTAGCTTTGTTTAGTTGAGTTTCACCAGTTTTTAGAGAGTGTTAAACTGAAATATGTATGACTGGGAGCTGAATTATTTTAGTTATTACATTGTTCTATTTTCAATGGAAGTTGTGGTGAATTTATTCCATAGATGTGCAGAACTATTGGTTTACCATGATTTGAGCTTGATTCACACTTTCATTTGTTGTTCTAAAACACAGCTAATTGAGGGTGTTTTCATTAGCAATATATGACAGTCAGAATAACATCTTTTTAAATGACATATTTACCACCCCTATCGGGGTGGATAATAAATATTTTAAAATACCACAACACTTTCATCTATCCATTCATTGGACAGTCCATCCATCCATCCATCCATCCATCCATCCAGCCATCCATCCATCCATCCATCCATCCATCCATCCATCCATCCATCCATCCATCCATCCATCCATC
>JAUZNJ010065153.1:0-25000 GCA_034780135.1 Jordanella pulchra
GTCCCAGAGTCTGGAGGAAGACAGGAGAGGCACAGGATCCACGTTGCCTGAAGTCTAGTGTAAAGTTTCCACCATCAATGATGGTTTGGGGTGCCATGTCATCTGCTGGTGTCGGTCCACTGTGTTTCCTGAGATCCAGGGTCAACGCAGCCGTCTACCAGCAAGTTTTAGAGCACTTCATATAATGTATGTATAAGCTCATGCACAGTACGTTTAAAGTTCTGTCTGAAGCAGACCGTGTGCTTTTCTCCATTCAAAATACAAACAGTTCAGATGTAAAAAACAGAACAGACGGAAGAAAATAACAACAAACAGAAAAAGAGAAACATACATGAATTATAAAGTTTGATTTTACACTTTAATTTGTCTGAAACTGAAAGATACAGTTTTATATGCTTTACAAAAAGGTCAAAATTCAGTTGCCTCTTCATTTTTTTTACTCTTATGAATCTAAAACTTTGCAAGAAATAAAATTAAGTTCAACAGGGGCACGCAACCATTTTCAGTTTGAAGCATTTCTTCTCTTCTCTACTACATTGCAAATGGCTATTCACTATACTGTCCTCATAGATAAATGTATTTTGCAGATATCTAAATTGTGTCTGAAGCATCACAGTTGAAAGTTTGATGCTTTGTATGCAATCGACATTTTACATTTTAAAGGAGAAAATTATCGACATCCAGAATAGTTCATACAACTGCCAATTTTCAGTCCTCTGTTCAGATTGGTTCTATGTTAAAATATACTCACAGATCCCCACTGGAAGTTTGTTGAATTTCCCCCAGCAGGTTGCATGGCCTTAACAAAGCACGTGGTCATTAATAAGCTTCTGGAATAACTCTGCCTTAATGTTTACCATCTTTAGCATACTTATCTCTTTAAATAGGTTGATATCCTACCGCAGACCTGGCCTCCTAGGTTAGTCTGTACATTTTCAATGAGCATCAACAGTGAAGTAAGTGGTTGATCACTGACTGAAAGAAAGAAGCTGAGGTCTAAAATCCACACCTTTAAACTAAGATAAAAGCAGCTTCTATCTAAGAGGCTTTTTAGACCAAAAGTTCAAGGTCAAGTGAGATGAATAGAGTGCTATTCATATGATACATTATTATATCTGGTTATTTCAGAGTCAGATCAACTGAGCTGAAAGTTGACAGTTAAATTGGAGCAATATCTGTATGAAAGTGAGTGGGATATGTAATATCACAGATAGAGATACTGCGACAGAAATGTTCAGGAGGGAAATTTTTCACGTCTCAGACAGGAAGTGAGGCTTACAGTTTGATACCCCACACAGGAAGTAGACAGAGTGGGTAAGAGGTCGTCAGAACCCACAGAGGAAGTTTCCTTAAGGTTTCAAAAGCTCTGTCAGTTTTGAAATTTGACATTTTGGTTTTCCACCATGTTTGACTTTTAAACTCAACTTACCTGCTGTACTCCAGGTTAACCACAGTTTGGGCTGCAAAAAGCTGCTTGAGTGTCATCATGGATGATTAATAAACTGGGATTTGATCTGTTACAACCCCCCTTTTTGTTTAGTTTATCTCGGGTTATCATATATTTTCTGATTTCCACCTAATTTTGACCTTTTTCACCTGAGGTCCTGTTACAGACACAGAGCTCAATGTATTTTATTAGCACGTTATGTGATGGACAACACAAATTTGTCATGTTGGGCTTTAAGCTTCTTGCCCACATGCAGAACACCAAGATGGGAGAGCGAGATCAGTAACAGAGATTTATTAATGTAACAATGAACAAACAGAAATGCAACGAACTGTCACTGAGGAGGTAGAGCAGAGTGGTGAGTTCAGGTGGAGTGGGAAACTAGAGACGCTGAAGCGGATAAGGTTGATTCTTACTGTTGGGTGGTTGGTTCAGAGTTTTGGAGGGAGGCTGGGGATGTCCGGGGTCCGAATCTCTTTTGTGGGTCCAGGAGCAATGGAGGAATGCGGCGTGGAACGGAAAGGTCGGCTCAGGTTCGACCGAGACTCAGAGGAGTAATGAAGCTGCCAGTCGTGGGAACCAGGAGATACTTGTAAACAATGGAGAGATGGGTCTAGGAGCTCGGGCAATCAGTGGGTAAATTGCACGGTGTCACGAGGAGGGCTCTGAAAACGGGAAGAAAGCCAGAGTCTGATCGGTGGATACAGGATTTCCAGAGGATCACCTAAAGGTAGCAGGGAAACAGAGAACCTAAATTATTAGAAAGCACAAGACAACGAGGAGAAACGCTGAGACAAGCTCATGAGGCTCTGCGATACCATTACTGGCAAACACTCGGCTCTGAGGGACTGGCAGCTCACTCCTCTTGTACACCGACTGACGAGGCTTGATGGGATGCAGCTGTGACGCTGGAACCACACTGCACTCCATCCAGGACCTGGCGCCATCTGGTAATGAAAGAGGGACAAGGCGCACAGGAAAAAAAATCACAAAAGAACACAGAAAACCCCGGATCATGACAAAATTGGTCTTTAACAATTATATAGATAACATATAATAACATTATATAGACAATATATAATAATCTTTAACTACCAGTTAACCAATAAGAAATAGTCTGGGTGTAAAAAATGCAATTAGTAGCAGTCCAGCTGTAATGTAAAAACCTCTGAGTTTTGCTGAATTATTTTAGTGAGCAAACAACAAGAGGATAAAAAAAGAAAAAAAAAATCAAAGAAAAAAACAGCAGACTGGTCAGTAATTAAGTTATTTAGAAGATTTTGGTGCAGTTTGGTAAAAATAATAGCCCTAACTGACATCTTAATCAAACTAAACCAATAATTTATGTTTTCAGCCTCTTCCATTCTATTAATGACAGAAGACTAACAGTGCACATTACCCTGAACACATCACTCTCACAATAAAACATGGTGGTGGCAGCATTATAATGTGGAGATGCTGTTTTCAGCAGAGAGAAAAGTGGGTCAAGCTCAATGAAAAGATTAGTGCGACTAATGCAGTGCGAGAAAACCCATTAAAAACCTCAAGACTTGAGGTTTGTTTCCTTGTCAAAGTGCCGAACCAAAGGCAATCTTCTTGTGGCAAGTACTAAAAATACATTTTTACAGACTCTTAATATAAACTTTCACAAGAATGAGAGTTTATTCCCCTTTAAATGTGTAAAGTCGATGTAGACATACTTCAAAAGACACGGCGCTGAATGCAGCTGAAAAGGTGGATCAGCACAGTACTGACTCACTGGGATTGAGTACCAATGCAAGCCACAATATTTTGAGTTTTATTTGTAAATTAAGCTCACAATCCTTTTCATTTTACCCACAATTATGCTCTATTATGCTTTCTAAACCACATGAAATCCAAATAAGATTGAAGACTGAATTTGTCAGTTGTAATGCAGTAAATTTGAAATTCTTGAAGGAGATTAGAACTTTTCCAAATCACTCTTCTTCACTCTAAATACCTAAACGCCTGAAAAGTAAACAGATTTCACCATACCTACACGCAGGCCCAAATGTAAGCTTTCCTACACATTTTCTGCAAAAGAAACTGAGAGTTTATTTGCTGACTTTTACTGTTGTTGTTTTATTTAGAGCAGGGGAGACAGATATTGCTGTCAAAATATCCCCCTCTGACTAATACCCACTAATGCCATCCATCAACTTGCTCTTTCAGATCCAGGTATTTTTAATCTCACTTCACACATCAGCTTTATGGTTTTACTGCATTACTTTCACTCTCTTTCATTCTTATTTAATCTTTTTCACACTCTGTCCATCTTTCTCCCCACAGTTATTCTTTTTTTCTGTCACTCACCAGCACACTTTTAGAGCCACTCACTGTGACTAAGGTTGGCTTGTTATTGTAGGCAGCTGATGGAGGGCTTTCCTGTCCAAACAGGCCAAACGCTGAGGTGGCAGAGCTGCGAGGGACTGGGAGAAAGAATGGGAATAGAGTGGGGTGGCCACCGGCTAATCCTCAGGTCAGCGAGGGAGGGGTGGAGCAGGAAATGCAGGAGTATGGGAAATGAAAGAGGGTGAACTAGTTTTTATCTCACCCAACATGGCCATATATGCATTCCTTTATAGCACGCTGAAGAAAGTATTTACCCCCTTACAAATGTTATATTTATTAGCTTTTAGTCACTTAAATGTTTCAGGCATTCAAACAAATCCTAAAATCAGTCAAGAGAAAAAAAGCTGCAATTATCTGAAACAGCATTTTCCCCCCCAAACCAGTTAACTGTTCCAACCTTGGTGGAAACAGCTGCTCTTAACTCTTATTATTCTTAATCAATTCCCTTTTTGAAATGTTAGTTGTAAAACACATGTAATTTGATGTGTGCCTTCCAAAAACACACACACAAAGAATCATTATTTCTTCAATGCATAATTTGTTTTAACAAATGTCTTCATATTTTTTTTAAACAGCGTTTGTGTTGTTTGATCAGAACGTCAGATTTAAGTGATATTGAAAAAGGATGACTTAAATAATCCCAATATAAACAAAAAACATAAACATTTAATGCTTCCTACAGCAAAATCTGTAGTCACAAATGAGTCATTCCTAGTTTTGGTAAACTAGTTGGAACCTGTATGGTGTTGTTCGTTTAAGGAAAAGCCGAACTAGAAGTGACTTTGCTCCTGTTTTACTCCTTATCTTTGAAATGTGTTTTGAATCGGTTTCCTTGGTGCATTTGTTTTATTTATTGGTTTCCTTTATTAGTCATCGTTCCCATCTAATTCCAGTGAGAGACATGACTTGTCAATGTTTGACAGAGATTACGGCTAACAGCTGAAAACCTACCAAGTGCTTTAAACCTCTCGGCACAAATACCAGTAGACACCATAAGCTTTATTACCAGGGTAAATGACCCAGAGTGCAACCTGCTGAGGGTCACATGAGCCCCCACCCCCACCTCAGTTCCTCAGTGTTATGCAACCCCAGGGTAAGAATGGCGACTCTATGGGGTGTATTTCTGTATTTTGAGACTGTAATGCAAGACTCTAGTGTAGCCTTAACAGATACATCATCGGGTCCCTCTTCCTCCTCATCGCTTTAAGCTGTAAAATACATCAAAGCAAATTATTTATTGACTTTTAACTGATAAAGACATATAATAATCAGTTCTTGCAGTGTTAAGAAATAGAAGTGAAACAGGCAGATGGATGATCTGGGTAATAAGCAAATGAACTTCCTAATGTTTTGGAGAGGTGAATCCTAAAATGTTTAAAGAAAAGCAGATTAGGAAACTGTTGCACTACTAATAGTGATACAGAATACTTGATAAGATAAATTTTTATTTTTGAGACCTTCACTGTAACCAGTCGGATGTTTGTTCTACACTTTCTGAAAAAAGATTTCAATACTTCAGTCATGTTTTGCTGTTGACACATCAACAGAAAGTTAAATAGTCAACAGATTCCTTTGGAGAAAGAAAAGTGTTTTACTACGCTTCTCTTTATAGTTTAGAGTTTTGCTTGGTGAAGCTTGGTGCTTGAAATGACTTTGCAGTGTCCCAAAAATAGGATGTGAAAAAGGTTTGGCTTCAGGGCGCTTCAGATGCTTTTTGGCTTTAAACAACCACTTTGATGCGCGCTTACTCGCCTGGGCCACCAGTGCTGTTCAGACTCACTTTAGATATCTGAATGCAAGAAGCAGTAGAAGGCAAAAATAGCTTTTTTTTGTTTACCCTGGGGTCACATACAGTTACTGTCAAAGGTTTGCCCACATCTTTTTATTCAATCTTAGTTGTCTTTTCTTTATTCTCCATTGTAGGTTAATAGTGAAGACATGAATATATAGTGATCTTTGATGGCAGCTTTGCACTCTTTCCACGCTCTCTCAGTCACCTTCTTGTGGTCCCCAGCTGTGTCTTTGCAAGAGTTACTTGACAATCTTTGTACCTTTTTTAATGTTTTTTTGGTTGTGCTGTGCACAGGTGTGTTAGCACTAGGTGAATACACTATATGATTACCGTTCTAATCCATATTAAGACAAAAAACGTCCAATTAATGAGGGATAAATATGAAGGGAATCAGAACTAAGATGAGAGTTGAAGCAGTAGACGCATCTCAGGATCAGTTGTTCAGAGGAGACCATGTGACCATCAGGCTGTAATGATAAAACTGCTACAAATCAAACAAAAAATAGGAAAAAAAAAATGAATCACGAGTTTAAAGGATTTAAACAGCGTATTTTGATCTAATAAGTCCAAACATTTTAAATTTTACATCAACCCACTTTTTGAGAGGCAGAAAAAGTCAGTATTTCAGGTGAGGTACTGAAAAGTACTCAAAGTACAGGCACACTTTACCTGCTGTTTACAGCAGTGTTCTCTATTGCACTGCTATCCCATCTGATTTGAGCTAAGAGGGACTTAAGCTTGTCCTCCAACATGACAATAACTCCAAACAAACCTCCAGGCAATGTAAAGTCTATTTACCCTTGAAAAAAAGTACTTTAGTTTTGTGTCAGAAGACCTGCAAGCCATGATCCCCAGAGAGAAACACAACTGAGAGAGTTTTGGAGGAATTTGGTTGGGAAGTAAAAGCAAAACAGCCAACAAATGCGGAACACCTAAATCAAAGGAGAGTCAGCAAGAAAAGCTGTGGAACCAAAGCACAGACGCACACATTAATCTTTGCTCTGCAGGTTTAATAGCTTTTATAGGTCTGTGTAAAATGTTTTCTACCAGCTGAAATTTACAGCCAAAGCAGAAACCTTCAAACAAACTGCATGTCCTAAAGAGGCACATAGTGATGTTTTACCCCCTTAGTTTAAGAAACTACATCAGTAATGCAGGTGGTGTCAGTTACATGTCTTTTGGAAACGGTACCCCTCCTAAACCCCAGGCAGCATCTACTGATTTAGCTCTGTGAGTGTGTGTGGGTGTGTGTTATCTGTCAACATGTATACCCTGCAGGCTGTTGTTGAGAGTCTAGATGTTTTTTTTTTTTATGGCTGTCTCATAAGGCTTTGAATTTACTTTGAATTATGTCTTTTTTATTTTATTTTTATAAAGAAACGGCTGTTAAATAAATCAGAAATCCCATTTGTTTTCCAGAAAATGCTTCTATATTCAAATGAAATGAAATGAAGAGAAAGTCTCATTAGCATTTAGCCTCCAGCCTTGTAGGGGGCAGAGTAAACATGTAGAAGAAAGTCCTTTGGTCAGATAAGACCATAACTAGACTTTTTGACCTAAATGCAAGTGCTTAAATACATCATCCCCACAGTGATATGTTAGAATGAGAGCATTATGCCAGGGAAAACCTTTGTTTTAGCAGGAAGAGGTAAGCATGTTTATGTTTTAGAATAACCCAGCCAACGTGCTGACCTAAATCTTAAATATCTCCAGCAAGAACCATAACATGCTCTTCCATAACATGCTCTTCATGCAATCTTGCTAAACGTTAGCTTTTTTTGTGAAAAGAAGGGACAAAAAAACAAAACAACCTCTAGATGTGCAAAGCTGATAGAGACAGCCCTTTTGCGACTCACTGCTGGGTGTACGAAAAAATTCACACCTTTCATGTTTTCCTTTGATAAAAGTGCTGAATACAGTTTGATTTGTAGTTTTTGCTTATATTTTTTTTGTTCTGTTAAATAAAATCACCTCAAAATCAGCTGAAATGTGTGGTTATAATAATCTGGATACTTTAATTAGGAGATTTTTTTTAGGTTCATAACTATTAGGGCTGTATACCTTTATGCATGTGTGTGCATGTTTACTGTATGTGTGTGTGAGTGTGTGTCCTCTTTCCTGGCTTCTTCCTGTTCAGATCCAGGGGCGGGCTCCACTTCCTTCCTGTGCTGCCACAATCGCAGCCAGGCTTCCTAAATGTCTTCCAGCTTCACAAAACCTACCTTGTGTGTCTTTGTGTAGGCGTGCGTGTGAGCACACGTCCATGTGTGTGAAACAAGCACGTAAGCAGGTGCTGAGAGAGCACATGAAAACAGGGCATGGGGCTCCTCTGCTGTGTTTTTGATGTGATCCACGGTTTTTGCGCACAAAAGCGACATCCAGCCCTGAGGTCAGAGATAGATAAGAGAACATAGAGTAAGTTTCTCACGCAGTGATGTCAATGTCTGTGAAAGTGCTGCCATCAACCAGCTTGTCTGTTCTCACTTAGACTTTGTCTTTGGTTCCCTTGCCCTTCCACCTTCCTTATCAGGGCTACCTTGCGTCACTGATATCTGCACAACCAATGCCAGCCTCACTCACCGCCACACCAACAAGATGACAAACAGAGTCCTGGATTTTGTTTATGTGGTTTGAACCACTCCATTGTTCCTCAAATATCAGATTTCTTGCAAACTATCCTCTATGGTAGTTTGAGTGTTGTTATTTGACCCACACGAACCTTTTATTTTACTCATTACTTGCTTTTGTCAACTAACTGCAGTAAAAACCTACATAGTTTTTTTCTGCTCTGGATGAATTTGCGGTTGCTTTATGTCATTGGCTTGTCAAAAAAAAAGTTTAGGATGAAAAGACGTGTACAATGTTTAAAAGTAAACCGTTGCAAATCATAAAGACAGATTTGTGGCACAACATGTTAATCCAACAACCACAAGTTCATATCTGGTGAAATTAGCCCACTGATTTCCTTGTGGAAATGGACTAGTTAAACAAAAACCTCAAAAAAGGAAGAAAACCGCGTTTGGTTCATTTTTTTTTTTTTTACTTTTTGTTGCGATACTTTCATGTACTCATTGGAAAGCCTGTCTATTCTCCCTTAATTGCGGCCAAGTTTCTAAGGAAAAGCGTTTGCACGCTGAGCAGAGGAGCTGAATGCTTGATTTATTGTACTTATTGAACAGAAAATTATGCTTATCTGCTGTCCTGCTCTATATAGATTAACACAAATCTAACAAGCTGATATTAGCTGCTTAATTAGTCAGGCTATCTGCTCAGTTAGCCAGCCTGCAGCTGGCTCCTTAACTGACACACTGGTCATAACAACCACATTACAGTTTTAAAATAGCTAATTTAACAAAACAGTTTAATACAAATGATGAACAGCAGCTTGAAACATCTAAAATCAAACACTCCAGCAGTTTCTCCGACATCTTACAAATATGGGACAAACCGATTTGAAACAGACTGTTTATGACCGTGGTGTACCTTTGTACAGATAACCAGCCCATGGCTATCTAAGATTCACCTTGTAAAACTGTGGTTGGTCTTTGACTCTCTTAAGGCCTCTTTGACCAGTCTGAGGTCATGGGACGCTTTCCATGTGTGTTTGTGGCTGCTGTAGAAACTGCTGGGGCATTTGATAGCACAACCTGCCTGCTATCTCTCTTTAGTTTCAGTACGGGGAGCCTTTTTAACCCTCTGCCTGTGTTAGACCCAAACAGAGATACCCAGAAAAATGTAAGCCACTGCTGAGAAAACACGAGCTACACAAGTTTTGTTTAAAGTAAACCACTGAATGACACTTTCTCTTAAAGAGGGAAACCAAAGAAAAGAGAAAATCAAATCCATAAGCTGAATAATTTCCCTCCTGATCAAACGCCGGATTTGCTCTTCCCTTTCAAACTTTGTCCCTGAACGTCTGTCTCTTTCTCTCATTTTTCTTGCAACACACTCTCACTGTAAGGCCTCACAGCAAATATGATCCTACACAACCACAAAACACCAAACTCTCCATCTCCTCAATGAGAAAAAAATCCATCTGGCTTCAAGGAGGAGACATGTTCTGCTCTTTTCAGGAATCCAGTGCTTTTCATTGTTCTCAGAAAACAGAGGGGAAAACTCGGTTTCCTCCCTCTTCCACGATTGTTCCCATGCTGCCCAATGGTTTGAGCAATGTTTGCATGGATCCAGGAAAGGAGGATCTTTATTTGATAAAAAAGAAATAATAATCCAACCACGGATGTAAGCAAGAGAACCAGTGCAAAGCAGTAGAGCAGTGATCTTATTCAGCAAAGATCCTTCATTTTAGGCCTAGAGAAATAGGAGCTTGTTTTTCTGAGTAGCGGGGGGGGGGGCGGAAGCAGAGAGGGGGCCCCTGTTTTCTCTGCACTGTTCAAACTCTTAGGCTTTCAGCATGTGGAACAGCCAAGGAGGGCCTCGACTCTGCTTTTTATTTTTTTGGCAGAGCTGCTGATTTTGAGGGGGTTTGAGTCGTAGCATCTGTTGCTTTGAGGGGGCCTGCTATTTATCAACCCGAAGCTCAGTCTGCTGGGAGCCCAAAGAAAGAGAAATATGGCTTATTATATACTGCAGGTTACCACCAGCCTCTCTGTTTTACCCGGAGCCCTTCATTGCCTTCCTCCCATCATCTGAAGACATGTTACTCAGAGATGTGTCTGTCTCAAGGGGATACCAGGGAGGGGGGACTGTATGAAAGATAGACAGGTCTTGACCTGCAGTGTTTTCTAAAGTCCTATGGTTAAATGTAAGGAAGAGATAGAGTTTTTTTATTTAGCACTTGGCAGCTGAGGGTGTTTTTTAAAACTCATCTCAGAAACGTAACCTCAGGCCTTTTAGGAACCATTCAACATGTCATAGAAAGGTTCTTAGAAAAAACCCATCAAATCCAAGCTTTTTGAAGCAAACACATTTAGCTTTAATACGGACTTTTATGCATGTTTGATCATTAATAGATCCCGAGAAAGAACCACTGAACAATTTCAATTCTCAAAAAGCTCCAAACTAATTATTGCCAAGGGTGGGTAGAAACTAGTCATATTCACTAAATTAACTTTGGTAAGTGTTTGCAAAACAAAAAAAATAAAAATAAAAACAAAAAAACAGGAAAACTTTTGGGATTAGTTTTACTTAAAATGTACTTTTTAGTTTCACTTAAGTAAAAATATGAAGTATCACTACTCTCAGTTGAGTAACATTTCTGGCTACTCTACCAACTTGTGAGAAACCTCTCCCACTAAAGAACAAGCTGGATTGAAATAAAAATGCATCCCTTACAGTTTATGTTTAATAAGAGTTATTTTAAGTACACAGGCTTCATTGGTTTGATCTTATTGTCTATCTGCTGATCCTGCTGTGACGTTTGGAGGGGAAGTGAAAATATAGTAAACTGCTGTATATTGTTACATATAGTAACCCTTACCCTATTCTAACCTATATGCGTAACATACTGTAACCATTGCATATGTAGGTATTATATCAACAAATATATCAAATCTATTATATATATTATATACAAAAGGAGCCATATTTCAGGATACTTTCTTAATTGAGTCATTTTTTCAAATGTTTTTTAATCCTAATTCAAGTAAAATTATGATCAAGTACTGCTACTCTTACTTGAGTACAGTTTTTTGGGCTTCTCTACCCACATCTGGTTGTTGGTTTTTAACAGCTCCATTGTATAATTTGGTGTAAATCTGGGGCTTTCCATTATGCTGATTGTTCAGATTTACAGAGTGCAGCAATAAGTTTGGAGAATCTTTAGGTTTTAATAAACCATCATAATATGAGTTACATCAACATTTCATTTCCCTGTGGGTTAATGGAAATATTTAAAATTAAACTGAACATAAACCACAAACTAAGGATGAACACTGCTATCAAATCCCTCCTCTGTTAAACACGACATGCCTCAATCCTCAAAAATGTAAAGCCACCAAATTAGGATCTTTGATCAGCATTAGCTTTACTCACTTTATGCGTTGTTTTAGTTTATTAGCAGAAAAGCATGTGCCTGATTCAATTAGAAATAGTCTTGTCATTTTTTTTACAACTTCCATGGGAGATATTTGAAAGTGTAATCCGTCTTAGATTTCCTTGAACAGGAAGATTCAGTTCATAGAAATATTACCCAAGATGCTTCAGGATGAGTCATTCCAACGGTGCTTGGAATACAAAGCTGTGCAGCTATTCAAAAACAAAGATCTGTTGGAATTTCTTCGAGCTAAATATGAAGAGCAACACTGGAACAAGTAGAGTTGGTGAGAGAGGATTGGATGGACGTTGACAGCAAAGGTAAAGGAGAACAGACTGTTTCCTTACCTACCGTGTGACAAACTACGAAGAATCAAAGATAGAAAAGGAGGGTTATGTGTGGCGATGGGGTTAGAGAGTGAGGTCCAAGGCCGAAACCACCTGCTGACTAAAAAGAAAAACTAAAGGGTTGTGTCATATTTGCCAAAATACCAAGATCTTTAGGAAAATATTCTGCAGACTAATGAGACGAGAGTAAAGCTGTTCGGGAGGCGTGGCTCCTGTTACAGCTGTCATATTACTAATAAAGCTTTTCAGAAAAAGAACTTGATGACTTGGCAGGACCTTAAACTTACCATGCACACTGAACTATGAATGAAGCTACACCCAAACAGTGCAGATTATTTTCCCCCAAGAGGACCTTAAAGTTTAACTTCACTAGAACGTACCAGAACAAGATCAAGCTGAATGTGAAGAACAGATACTGGGCTTAGATCGGGCACGGTTTATTTAAAACTACAATGGTGTCGCCATCATGTCCGAGGTGGGAACCCATGAGGGTTATGAATAACTGCCAGGAGCATTCAGATATTAAGTTTCATCTTAGTGAAGTCGGATCAAACTTTAAATCACACTCAGTAATGTTTTCAGAGTCTTGAAAATGTTTTTATACTAAAGGTAAATGGACAAACTTCTGCCAATGACCTACAGATGCAGAATAAATCCTTGCAAGAACCCCTGAGCTGTTTTGGAATGATCGCTCTCCTGAGTTATCCAAACTAAATATTTCATATAAAACTTAAAAAAGTTTACCACCGTGTATTCTAACTCTCAAAAAGCTTGATTTAAGTGCTTTTTAAAGTGTTTGGTGACCAGTGAGGGCAAAGAGTAAATTTGGTTGAAAGAATTATTACATTTAATTACCTTAAAATGATTAAAATTCTATTTTTAGGCACTTTTTTTTCCCAAGAAATAATTGTTCGGTATTTCCCCAGCTTTTGTTCAAACGCTTCTATAAATTTCTCACTCCTACATTTCAGTCAGTCACTTTCTGCTGATCTCTCGATTGCTGACACCTTTCCCCTTCATACCTCAGCTGTGATGTAACTCTCCCAACAAACATGTTTACTCCACGTCGTCTCGCTTTGCCTTGCTGCCAACAGGCAGGTCTTCTTTTCTGCGATTCATCTCTGCGCTAATTGTCTGTGTTTTCCCTTCCTGTTGAGACCAGTGAGGCTTATTTATGCAGGAGGATTCTTGTTATGGATTTGTCCATCCCATAACATCCTGCTTTACATGCTACAGCAAAAAGAGAAGGGAGGAAATGCTGGGCAGTTCTTTTTTTTTGCTCTGTTAACATGAGCTGAGTGAAGATCATAAATGGTTCCCTTTGTGCACACCCTCACACCCATGCATACTTCTGCAGGACTATTCCAACTCATGCTGTCCAATGAAAACTTTCATGCTGAAGCGCAGCCACTGGTCAACAGGATATGAAACCATCCCTTCTGCTTTTCTCCTCCTCTTCTTCATGACCTTTGGCCTATTTTTGCTCTGAAGCTTACTCTCTGCCATTTTGATTTGCATGTCTGATCTGTTTGTGGTTTATTTGCTTGGCTGTTTGAGCCTGCAGCATTACATTATAAATCCTGACCGACAGCTCCACCCTATTCGATGGATATTCTACATCTGTGTCTGAAACTCTTTCTATTTCTGTGCTGCAACTCACACGATCAGTGTCCAGCTCATTTGCTTCTTGCCTTATAGCTGAGTCATTCCCATGTATTCAGGTGTCCAGTCGCCAGAGCCTCACCCCTTCCATTTCTCCTGATTGGTGTTAGTGGAAGGGAAGATGACCATCTGCTGCCCCAGTTGCCCAGTGACTGACTAACAGCCTTCCCATATGGCACAGTTCCACTGTCCATTGTCTGCTGATGTCTGTCTGTGTGTGTGTGTGTGTGTTAAAGTTTGCCTTCCTCTGTCTCTGAGTGTGTTTAGCTGCCTCTATACAGTTGATACTCTTTGCATGCATTCGTTTTGTATGACCCCTTCAAGGAGAGCCGGGCATTGTGTGAAGCTTTCCTGTGGGAGTCCCGTAGAGAACGCACCCCAGCCCAGCAGGACGCCTCTCTGCATGGTGTAAGCTGACTCGGCCCTACAGGCGGGTTAGCGAGGGGTCGGATTTATAGGCTGCAAGCCAGACCTTTTCTCTGCTGAATAAAGAGATTAGTTTTCCTCTCCAGACATGTGCCTATGATCGCACAAACGAGGACAATGATCAGATCCTTGACCTGCTGAACGGGAAATGTGCTTCGCTTTTGAGCGTGAAGCTACAGTGAACCATTAGTTAAAGAGCCGGATTACTCCTGATTGATATTTAAGAGAAATTGTTTATAATATTAGATTAACAGTATATGACACACAGTGTATATTATCACAAATTCTGTTATATTTATATTAGTAGATAAGTCAGACAACTGCCTTAAAGCAACGATTGTACACAGTTTTTAGCATTTCATAGCAGCCATAAGCATTGCTAGCTAGAGTAGCAAGGAATACTAAAGCTCCAGTGTCTTTGTTTATTACCTGGAGAAAATAAATCCTTATTTTAAACTTATGAGTTCACAGTATTTCTAAATCTATATTGCTCTAAAATAGATGTTGAATACGGAAGTGACAAAACTGTGATTTTGAACTTTTACAGCCTTCCTGATACCTTCCTAAAGTTTTGATCTCTCTTGCAGGTTCAGTGAACTAAGGACATGTCTAAACTTGTAGAAAAGAGTAAACTTTCAAATAGCTTCACATTTCGCCTCGCTTCCTCTGATGGAAAATTAAGCACCTCACAGATACTTAGAATGGCTTATTTGAGCTTCCTTGAAACAGTAACCTTTTGCAAATCTTATAGGGTTTCACAGCTTGAAGAAAACTGGATTTTTATATTTTTTATGTCCTACCTCCAGATTTTTAACAAAAAAGTTAGATTACAGTCACCAGCAGATTTAATGGTGTATTTCTAGTATAGATCAATAAAATATTGGCCTTTTTTTTGGAGGCTTTTAGTCAAAATCCAGGTCAAAGTTATATGCCTTTAAAATCTAGCTTCAAATATGCAGTCAATGAAAAAATAAATACTATTTGACCCCTGTTTTCATCTATTTTTGGTCTACAGTAAGTGACTTTGACCTGAAGACAACAATGAGCAATAAAAAAAGAAGACAAAATAATATTTTTTAATGTATGCATTCTACTGTATGCCAGCGTTTCAAGTTTTCTTTCACTAATATATTTCTTCTAGCTTCTTTACCCAGTTGACAGATTCTTCTGCTTGAGTTGTGGATCTCCTCCAGAGGTACCACTGACTTCCTAACTGCCTCGCTCTCATTACTGCTCTCTTATATCCAGCCTGTCAGTTTAGTTGGATGACTAAGCCACGATAAATAAACAGCAGAGCAAAACAATCATCATCACAATATCTATATGTGAAATATCACAATTACTAAAGGACATCTAGCATGCGAGTTTCAAAGGAATTTCATACTTTCCTCTAAATATTATGTAAGATCACTTTACGGTTATTCTAAGAACCGATGTGAATATTTTGTGACAAAGCACATGGAGAATAAGAAAACAAGGTGCACTGTAAACCATTCCAGTTGTACATACTGCTTATGGTCCTTATTTTACCTCATAAAAAGTTGTTTTTTTTACATGTTGTGATCGATGTTTTGACTGATTTTGATTTAGGGTGTAAGCAGTGGAAGCTAACATCAAATTCCTTGTTTGTGCTTAAAAACTTGGTCAATAAAGTTTATATTGATTCTTATTCTGAGGGGATAGGAGATTTTTGAGGAAAACAGGGATTAACTTACAGTGGCTTTTGCAACATACTGCAATAAAATCAAGATGCTTTTTTAAAGAAAGTGCAGCTGTATGTAAACGTCTCTACAGCTGACCTCCCTGCTTTGGTACTTGCTCTTCCTGATGCTGGTTGATCTCTGATGTTCTCTGACAGACCTCAGACATCATTGTTTGTCACGGTTTAGATCCTTGTTTTGAAAACCATATATCTTGTTCTTTACATTTCACACTTTTTCAATGATAAATGCTTCCACAAGGAAATACAAATAACATTAAAGATCTTGTGAATTGTTATCATGAACTTTTGGATTCTTGAAGGATATAAAATAATAATCTAGAGGCCATGCAGGAATAGTTAAATGAGATCTGAAAATGTTTAACTGTACGTTAGTTAAAATAGAGATGTGGACCTGAAACCCCATCGTAGCCGAGCTGGTTATAGAGCAACAGTTGGAGACTCAGCATGAAGCAGAGAGAAAGAGGGACCCGGCTGATTGCACCAAAACATGCACACCCACTCACGGCCAGTATTGAAAGATCTGCGGTGGCCAACCACACATATTGTTCCCACCAACAGCAATGTTCAGTGGTGGATGTGATAATGAAACCCAGTCTGGTTTGGTACAGTCATCCCTCCTCACGATTTAAAGGTGAGACTACATAGAGTTTTACATCTAAAGACACATTACTCCTTTGCTGAATTTAATCAGCGTAATCGCATTACAGTAATATATTTCTCTGGCTTCATTGTTATTTTTGTCATGTAATTTCCTC
This sequence comes from Jordanella pulchra, assembly GCA_034780135.1. NCBI lineage: Eukaryota > Metazoa > Chordata > Actinopteri > Cyprinodontiformes > Cyprinodontidae > Jordanella > Jordanella pulchra. The sequence continues at coordinate 16,518 of JAUZNJ010065153.1, forward strand.
TCCTTGTTGTTACGCAGCCTGTGTCCATTTTCTGCAGACAAACAGGTGATAAGGGCTCAGCTTCTCATTATTCTTCAACTGTCCTAGCCTAGCTTCTGCAGGGCAATGAGGGCAAATCTTAAAAGACGTGCTCATGACAACAAACTCATCCACCCAGGCTTTTATGCCCTGAATGTCTTTCTTTTTTCTTTTTTTTGGCTGTTCTCTTGCTAAAAGAGCACTTCAGCTACAGTTCTGAGTTTCAGTGGCTGTAAAGATCAGACCACATTCCAGACATTTGTTTGTGACTGACCAACTTCCAGAGAGCTCTTGCAGTTATGTAAAATGCCAGTGTCATAAAAAAAATTGTTTATCTACAAATATGAGTCTTATCACCTTTTGAACTTTGAACTCAACCTTATATTGCATAACAACAAGCCTCAGGCCGAGGAAAGCAGGGGGATTACCACTGAGCCGTGCCACTCTGGTTCTTTGGTTGGTTTTTAAGGGGGAAACCTGATAGGATCTGATTTGGTATAGCCTTTATCCCCATCAGACTTAAACAGTTGCCCCACACCATGCTTTTGCAGCTGCATTGGAGATATACTCAGTTTAAAATGTAGACTGCAGGTTTTGTTTCCTTAAAAGCTTCCCAAGCTGTAGGGTTCATATGCATTAGTCTGTTTCCTGCAGTATTGGTTTGTGTGCACGCCTCTGCAGGTGAGTGGGCAAAGATAGGTAATCTAGTGCACAATGTCATCGATTTTTCCCACTGCACAGGAAGTAGCTGGTTATTGATTTTTCAGAGACAATGATGTCACTCCAGACTGCTCTTGGATGTTTACTTACCCATGATAAGGTACGAGGTGCTTTCTCTCTGCGCGCTCCTCAAATAATCCTCTCCCTCTGACCCTCGCTCCTCCTATCTCTTTTTCCACCTCCTTTTGGTTTTATTGAGAGTGCACTCTTTAACCCGACCGCCTGTTCTGTGTGACATAATCACAGATGAAAGAAATCACTGCATGTCAAAGCTTTTGCAAGATCGCATAGGAAGTATTTCATTTCATATGCTGATTCTTTTTTCTTCTTTATTTTGAAAAGTCTGATGATATTAAGTCAACTCAAAAGTTTGAGTTAATAAATGTTTTCATTATCCTGCAGTACTGCTTATTATTTAACTGTACCAAAAAAGAATTAATTAAATTAAATCCAACAGCAATGGGAATAGTGCTTGACCTACTGCTAGTGAAGTCTGCCCACTAGGGTTATGTAAGACCATTTAATGCACAACTGTACCTTTTTTTCTGCGTTGCATTAAAAAGTGTCCTGCACACTACAAAAGCTCTGTGTCTCTTGATTGGGTGTGTGATATGTAACTTCTAGAGATACTGGGCACATTCAGGTCCAATGGGGGAGAATGAAAGACGTTAGCTGCCGGTCAGCTCATTTCTCAGGTCCACAGACCTGTAACTGATTAACTACAGAGCAAATATGTTCAACACTACCTGTGGCATGAGATAAGGGACCCCACACACACACACACACACACACAATCCAGTCACATTTATGTGAAGGTCACAAGGTCCACTGAGAGTTTGTAAACGTTAAAAACGAACACAATCAAACCCAACAAATGGACCCACTGTTTTTAAATCTTTTGGATAAAAGGCAATTATCCAACTTAACGTGTTTAAAATGTCTATACTTTATATGTTTTTTTGAACTCCTATCGCTAAGGTAAAGTTTTTTTCCGTACACACATTCCATACTTTAGTGCACTTAAATTTAACTGTTTTCCTTTAATTTTGAATGAGTCTGACTATATTTATAGAACAGTTTTCATACAATCAGTGATTCAATCAACCATTCAATACAACAGTGCAATAGAGGGGGGTCTTTAAAGCTAAAACATGAAGAAGTTTGCAAAATAACCATCAACAGACATCAGTTAATAATATAAAAATAAAACCTAATGACTTGAATGCATATTAGTGGATGAAATAACACATGGATCGTTACAGTGCTTTTGGATAACAGACAGATTTGACTAATATAAGATTATTAGAGTTCTAAACCTGATCTATATTATTGCTTTATAGTATGTAAAAAAATAAACAACATCAAAGTGATTAAGTGTAGTTGAAAATGCAATAGAGGAAAGCAAAGAGAGAATTCATTAAAAAATAGAAAGTATAATGAAATGTTTTACATACAATGTAAATTTATATTAGATATTTGTATTATATAAGTTTTTGTTCAGATTTTTATCATTTAAAATATGCGTGTTTAAGCAATGAAACATCTGCTTGTTTGAAGGAAGAAAAAACAAGAGTACCCACAGAAATCAGAGCTCAGTTTGGTTGAATTAAAAAATTGTATTTTATATCCTCTGAATTTGGACCTTTATTACCCAGAGGCCATTTAAGTTAAATCCCATCGAAATGAATACATTAGAGAGATAATATACTGAGGTAGACATCTTCTTCAATTTGTCAAATGTGACATCACAAAAAAAAAACAAAAAAAAACAAAGATGGCGTAAATTTTTTTTCTTAACTATTAAAATCAAAACCATGTTCCAGCCTCCAAATCATTTTTTAAGCTTTTAAACACTATCACAGGAGATCACAGTTGGTTTATTTAGTTTTTCCTAAGTATACATTTTTATAACAAATTATTTGATATTTTCAGACACTTTGTAATATGTTGTATTGGATTTTATTATGGGATGCAATTTCAGTTCATCATTTGATTGTCTGTTGTCATATTTGACATTTTCAACAAAGTGTCTGTCTAAGCATTTTCTCCATTCTTGCATTAGACCGTTCAGACTCCATGATCTCATGTCATATGATTGCATATTTGAGGAACTCACTGGATATAGTCTAGAAAGTCTGTTTATGCATGTGGATGTGCAGTAGGTCTGTGTATGTTATTCCCATCCCCCATGTTTGCACACTCTAAATCTGCTGGCTCCTGTGTGTATATTTAGTGCAGCCCTGTTTAAAGTTAAACTTGTGGCCCAAGAAAGTAGGCCATCGGAAAGGAGCAAAGGTTAGCTGCCAGAAAGTACCGATGGTGATTCAGCGGACATAACTTTGTGGCCTATGTTAAATTCAAAACATAAGCAAGAATGGGAAACAATAAAGTTTAGAATAATAAAATAATCCATTGAGGCTTTAACTTTAAAATGCATTGCAAACCCGATCCACGGAGGAAAAAGAGTCGTTAAAGTACAGTTTTATGGTTTCTCTTTATGCTCTTTGCAAGAATAATTATGTTACAGTCTCTCCACCCCCCACCCCCACCCACTTAAGTGCCTCAAGACTCATGTTTCCTTATGTTTCCATTTAAACCTCCAGCTTTCTACAACCTCAACTCTAAACACATGAATAGACGTTCTATATCCGTCTGCACTTTTAAAAGACCAAATAAATCCATGGATTATCTGCCCATCCAGCTACGGAATAAATCCTACGATTTTATTCACATCAGTCTCACCTAAAGGGATAGTGTGCTTCTTTAAAAAAAGTGTTTTGATTAAGTAGCTGAATGCAGCAGGTGTTAGACTGGTCTTAATTTGGAGAATTGGGACAAGGTTCAAAGTGAAGTGAAGTTTTTTTTCAAAATTCAAAACACCTCAACTTAACCATTTATATAGAGGGTAACAATATTTGAAACCGTATTTGCATGCTATCTTTGTGTCACATTTATTTACCTGAACCACTGTGGTTGTTGTCACTAAAGGTTGGTCACATTGAAGCATAGAGCATTTAAACCTACCCTTGTGTTTGCTGGAAATGAATGTTGTTGAACATACCCTGGTCATACAGCTTTTAATTAAAACTAATATTGCGGGTGTGCAGGTGGCGCAGTGGTTAGCGAGCACAACCCATGTACGGAGGCCTTAGTCCTCGACGCGGGCGACCCAGGTTCGAATCCGGCTTGTGGTCCTTTCCTGCATGTCTCTCCCCCTCTCTCATACCCCCTTTCCTGTCAGCCTACTGTCAGAAAAATGAGCCACTAGTGCCGTAAAAAGCTCAAAAAAAAAAAAAAAACTCATATTGCTGTGTAATAATTAATACATCAACCTTTGTTTGATGCAACACTTTTGACCATTGTTTTAACACTATTTACCAGAGTGCTTTGTAAAATTCATCTTCCTGATTTTTCCCTGCTTGCTGTGACTACTGTCTACCACAGGAAAGATGCTGACTCATGATAAATAGTCCCTAAAATACCTCTTAAAAACTTTAACTCTTTAAAGCAACTCTGCATGACTTTTTACCCAAGTGTTAATGTGAAATAAATAAAACAATCTTTTAGGTCAATATGCAGCACCTGGTGCATATTAATGCTCCTTTCTCCTTTTTTTTTTAAAACCTCGGCTATATAACTATAGAGGGTTGCTGTTAGTCAACAAAACAGATGTGACACTTGGATGGTCAGAAATATTTTTGGTTCTCTGTTTTAGGATTTAATCTAAAAGGATAATTGTGGCCTTTTTTTTTAAGGAACTCAATAACTTTGGAGTCTGATGGTCCAAAGTGGTTTGATACCAGATTCCAAAATACAGAGAGAGACATTGATTTTGGGACAGTGCTGTGTTCCCAGTTACTTTTAAGGCGAGCATACACTGTACAAGTTTTGCCCTTTCTTAGGCCGATTCTCTTCTTTTGGATTCGGACGACTTTAAGCTTCATCGTGCATCTTGTGTCGAGTAGTGTATGGGGGGTAACGATTAGTCTCTCATGACCACCAGGAATTGTAAGGTTGGGAGAAAATCAAACATGTTTGAAATTCATTCGGCCCTCATGAAGCGTTCGTGAGCGAATCCTGCTGTTGAAGCAGAGCTACGAGTGCCCAGAACCTGAACCTCGCACATGTGCAAGCAAAGGAAATAACACTTCTGTCTTCTTCTTCTACTGTCTTCATTTGACTTCCAGATTGACAAGTCTGACCAGCGGTGTGTGATTTTTAGACGTACATTGTAAGCTGGGAAGTTTTTCACTCCGCAGTTTCGTCACACAGTTTGAGATGTAGCTGAGTACAAAGACTGAAAATATCGTGCAGTGTATACCCGCCCTTAGGGGCGCTAAAGCTGGAAGTTACAGGTCTAGCACCCCTAGTGGCTAAAATATACACAGTGTTCCTTTATGAAAATCCAGCTTTTTTAATAAAATTAATACAAATCCTGGCTTATTTAGACCTGAGTCTGTGTTGCATTCACTCAGTATGATCAAAACCTACATAGAGTAACTCAGGTTTAATGAGCTGATTTTAGCTAATCAATTACTCGGGCTGTCTGCTAACACTTTTTAGCTTTTAACAATGTTACCTGTAAATCAATATTGGGTAAAGCTCCTGAAATGATCCATATTAGCTAAATTTATGCTTCTTAGAAGGTGGCAGAGAAGTGTAGGGCTCTCTGAAAGGGCGAGGGGCTGTGTTGCATTATTATCTGCTTACTATAGCCAGAGAACCACTTCCTCATCGTCCTTTTTAGTTTTACCTTGAACTCTACCACCAAACTTAAACACAGATGTAGCTTTACAGCTCGACAGGTTTACAATAAGGTCAACATATGAAATCTGATCTGTTTGAATGGGTTTAACAGAACTTCAGCCGCACTATTACGCATGATGTGGATTCTGATCTTGTTTTGTATTGAATTTTCTGTAAAAAAATGTGGCCAAATTAAGCTTTATCCTCAATAATCTAGGAATTGTGTACTCAATGTCGTTTTACCATGTTTTTATATTTAAAAAGAAGAGTCTTTATGAGTTATCATCTTTATAAGTTTCTTAATCAATGAGACATTAATGGGATGGTGGTGACTTTACTCCTTAACAATGTTTTCTTTCACTATTCAGTACTGGAGTTCATTACCTATTAATAAAGTAATATGACTCGGCTATATTGGTTCTGATGGTTGCAATTAGATCAGATCATTTCCTCGTCCCTTTAAAATACACCAGTATCACATCACCTCATCCACTATGGAATCAGAACGCATCTCAGTGAAGGTTAAAGATTCAGAGAGCAGATAGTGGAGACTGAAGTCCAACAATACAATAAGGCCATATTGTTGCTGAGAAGAGAGACAAGCCTTCCTCTTCTGCAAAGTAAAACAAAGAGTAGCAAGCAACAAGGAAACAACAAAACTGTGTTCGACTCAGCGGCTCGACAGGTTTGTTTTCCAAGCCTACCCTCATCTTTGACTTCTTGTTTGCTGTAATCTTCTTGTTTGAACATGTTTTATGTCGTTTTCAGGCCATGAATCAACACCTCTGTGCTTTTCTTATCGTGACAGGTGGGGGGGGGGAGAGTTGAGCCTTTCCTGGCTTACCGTGTCTGTTTAAATGACAGAGCGATGACCAGAGCAACTATCTGGCTTTGCTCCAAAATAGATGAGTCAATTTTTTTTGCTCAGTCAGCTATAAGGCAAGGTCTTGTCAGGGGAAGAAAAGAAAACAGCTGTGCTTGCAAGGAGGCACAAAGCAACAACAGACCACAGTCAGTCGTTCTTATGAGTTCCTCAGAGTTGATATGGGCTCATCTTTGTTAGTGTTTCTGTGTTACATGACTATGTAGAAGATGACTATTTCCTCTGATATCCTGCATGTAGTCAAAGCAGAGCTGCAGGTTTTAGGGGTTTTTAACACCAATGTGGAGAAAATTGTTTGTGGTGAAACAAAGCGAGGAGCTTTGTGTTTATTTGTGGTGGATGTGACATATCAGAGCTAAAGATAGTATGGGAGGGTTTGGTATTTTCTGTTTTTCTGTGGGCTCTTTTCTCTCGGACCTTGTCGTATTGTGACAGCTGCCCTCTCCCTGTTAGAATAACATCCCCGGGAACTTGTTCTTCCACACGAAACCATCGACTCTCCCCTGAATGTTCGCCCACAGCAACTAAAGGCTCTTATGAGATTTTTGTCAATTCATGCTTTAGGCTCTTTGCTGTTTATATCCTTTTTATTTGTCATCTACAGTTCCTCTCCAAAGACCCCTTCTCCCTGACAGTGTTGCTGTGCCCTGGTCCAGGACCTGCTGATTTGTGGGCTGGGGGGGGGGGGTGAACCTGTCCCCTCCAGAAAATTGATGCTCTGCTAAGCCGCTCCGCTCTGATACCTTGCCAAAATACACACGGATCAGATATTAGGAGGAAAAAAAAGAGGAAAAAAGGAACAGGACTTTTTCCTAGAGCTTGATTTAATTCCCACATAAATCGGACTCTAATCTTTACACAAAGTGAAAACAGGTTTTAAAACTTATCTCCAGTTCTGTGTCTTGGTTTTCTACTCTATGATTAGGGGTTAACCTTTCACTTTAGTCCGTTAAACTCTCACTGTGAACTTGGAGAATCAAATCTAGAGCAGAGTTTTTCAAAGTTCCACAGAGGGAAACCCTCTTCATAATAAAATCCCTGCAGACCTCTACTATCTAACTATTGATGGTTCCCTTTATTAGTTTTGGGGCTATAAACAAATCTGTTTACATGGAAAAAGTTCTCTTGTTGTTTTTCTCAGAGCAGACTTGCCGTTTTGAGCCTCTGGGCTAATCTGAAACATGTGGTTTGGTGTTTGCTGGGACGTTAGGAGACCTTTGTTTGCCTCTTTGTGACACTATATATCCAACTGACAAATTATGACTTTGCAAACACATGAGCAAACCTAACACTATGAAACCCAACACTCTCCTTTGCCCTGTGAACTTCATACCTCGGCACAACTTTTTTTTTTTTTGTCTTTTTTTTCTTTCTTTTTTTTCTAAGAAAGGCAGAGAGACACAGCAGAGAAGATTGGTTCCTGAAACTGTTGTTCTTTGCTGTAATTGGTGGAAGCCTGTTGCTAGGCTTATGTCAGTGTTTGAGCGTTTTCTGCTTCCTCTCTTCTGCGCACCGATAGGTCGGGTTTAAACTGGTCTGTGGACCTGTGCCACTTGTTGAACATCCCCACAGTTTCTGTGGTTCTCTGGCGTCTTAACTGCATGAGAAAACACAGCAGCCGCAGAGCTGAGAAACATTTGCAAGAGTTTACATCTGGCCTGGCTTCCTCTCCTGTTTTCTTTGAGTCTGATTAAGTTTTATCAGCCTCTTTAGTGTGTTAAGTTTTTTGTGCAGTTGTAAATAAAATTAAAAAAAACAGCTGGAAATGAAAAAGAAGCTCCCAAAGTTTGTCACTTGTCAGAAAAAAATGACTCACTTTATGAAACTATTGTCACGTGTTTCAGATTCAGTCACATTCTGCATCATAACGTTGTTAACATTGGCAATATATTCCACAACACTTTATTTCACCGAGCTTGAAACTTGTTTTTCACACTTATTTATTTTCACTCATAAGTTTTTTAAACCTGTGGTTTTTATGCTGGTTGTAAGTTCACATGAACGACTAGAAGCTGTTAAAGGGGAACCGAGGTAGTGGTTGGAAAAGATTAAAGAGAGAGTTAAAAACGACATGAATTTGCTGTAGAGTCAATTTTTCTTTAACTTTACACATATC